>JARJDX010063571.1:0-12867 GCA_030264735.1 Gymnusa sp. GC000175 | reverse complement strand
TATGCTTCAACATTTGTTGGTATTCCTAATTCTCTTATATGTCTCTTGTGGTAAATTGCTACCACAACATCTCAAGGCATTACGGAAGGATTTATTTTAGTTTTGCGTTTGTATATAAGACAGAGCTCATTTGCCAATAGATCATATTTTCTCGTTTTTTCGTTCTCTACTACTTGTAGTAGGTCTTGATTAGTAATTCCGACTTCTATTAGATTAATATCTCTCCTCATTTTATCATGTATAAATATATCTGGCCTATTATTTTGGATTTTTATGTCCGTTTTAATCCTTGTATCCACTCAGATTTCTGCATTGTCATTTTCTATTATTTCTTGAACTGATGGGAACAGAGTCTTTTGGCGTTTCAAAAACCATATTTATTGCATAATAAAATGTTGATTAATTTAAAAACTTCATTATGTCGTCGCGTATAGCCGTCACTTGCACATGATAGCCTTTTGTTACCAAAATATCTAATATTGCACACCCTTTAAACAAGCGGTAATAAACTGTAAAAATGTATCTTGAAATGATATAGAGGTGATAGACTGCAAAATACATATTGGTGAATCAGGTTTCATATTTATTATACATCCAAGTAGACGGTATAATTTCTCAAAATCTTAAGAAATAGAACAAATACTTGAAGAATTCCCAGGCATTGAGATATATCATGATCGCTTGGTTGGATTAACATAATTTAAAATGTGCAATCTCTTGAACGAAATTTATTATTAGGGCAATCAATGCATGAACTAAATAAATAAAAAGTTTGTCGATCTAAGACGCGAAAGTTGCTGCTATTCATCAGATAAACAGCATAAATATTTAAAAACAAGATAGCCCGCAGTAAGCTGAAGAATTACTTGATTTCTAAATTTAATTTATATCCGATCCTTTTTTGAGATAAGTGATTTATTCGACCTAAGCTCAAATTTGCGAAAACACATAACAAGAATATTTAGGTATGACTTTTGGAGTCAAGAAATTAAATATTGATCTTTACTGTATCATAAAGTATTCAATCAAGTAACTATTTTCACTATTATAAATATTTAAAGTATAGGCGAAGAGATTGGTGATAGCACATATGTAGCGCCTTGGATTTAAAACCAAGGCGTATAGTTCTATTCTATTTTGAGTTCAAATATTCTGCATATCGTTTGGGCCCGGCTTTAAAAGGCGGCATCATAATTAACCCTAATAGCTACAACCAAATTCACAATGCCATTGGTATTGTGTAAAAAATACTAAGCTGATACTCTAACTGATTGACTTTAATTGATTGCTCCTTTTAGCAGATGTTTCTAATTGCTTTACTAATTTTGATGAGAGATCAAAGTTGAGTGAGGGATTGACTTAAGATAGATAGCTCTGAATGATAACCTAAAATCCCCTGAGTAGGTTAATTTAGCCAAATAATCTGATACTTAATAGCCTGGTATGCGACTTAAGATATAATTTATGGTCAAATCAGTATTTACAAAGAGCTAGCCCATGCGATTCCTCTAAAATGGCCCAACCTGTTTTATCAGATCTACAAGGCCCGAACCACAAAATATAGAGCTGAAAATCTGAAAAAAGTCACTTGAGAATAACAAAAGTATGAGTATGTTGGGGTGTCTATGCAGTCCGCTTAGGTACAAGGCCGGCAAGCCAGTATTACACGCGGGGCCTATGCCAAAAAAATCTGAAGTGATAAGAAAGTGATCTATGAATGAGTAATTTATATATCTGAGATATATCAAGTTTGTCGTTAGACAGATTGTAATATATAGCAGGGAAAATTTGTGCCATTATGTGTAGGAATCTCTGTAGAAAGCAATTTTTAGCCAAGTCTCAATGTGTATATGTGAACTGTCTCATAAGCGCAGAATTTAACGCAAGTGTTCCCTGGAACAAAAACTGGAGAGGTATGGTAGACATATTTTCTCCTAATGTGGGGTTTAATGGATAAGAATCCCACGGTATCATGAATAATTCTAACCTCAGGCGATATTAATCAAGAATTCATCGCTGCAAATTAAAAAAATAACCGAAGAGGTATGGTAGGCATAAGTTCTCCCAAGGTGGGGTTTAATAGACAAAAATCCCACAGCATCAAGAAAAATCCCAAGCTCAAGCAGTCTCAATGAAGAATTCGTCGCTGCAAATTATAAAAATGCCTGCATCACTTGAATTTATGAAGATTTTTTCTTTCTTGATATAATCAAAAATCGCTTACTTACTCAAATCTTCGTCTCTCTTATATTCACAAGAGATACAGTTTAATTTAAAAAGATATATTGGATTTATGATTCAATTTTAGTTTTTATAATGAGTTCTTGTAAGTATTTTGAATAGAATCTTATTACAATTTCATCTCATTTTATATCATATCAAAATAAATATTCCTGCTTTCAATTTAGAGCAACCACATTTGTTTCGGGAGCATACCATACGTTTTTGTTTTATTATCCTCATCAATTTACGTATGCTCTTGATTTTTAATCTCTATAATTGGATATCAAGATGTGATTCATTATTAATATATAAAAAAATAGCACAAGGGCCGGTTCCGATCAAAACTGTGCAATGTGAACAAATTAAAATCCGATTGCCTCCAATCAAAAAGATTATAAAAATTTAGAAATTCTAAAATTTTTAGTCATGTCGAAACAAAGCCAGGATTCCAAAAATATTGAAAGCAGACCAGGCACCGAAAATCCACCTCATTGTACTGAAAAGGCGCAAGTAGTTGCACTTTTCAATGATTTAAAAATATTCATGTATAAACCGGTGCGAATGTCCTTATACGGAGGGGATTTTGTGGAAGGTACTCTAGTTTCTTTTGATGAAGTGGCTAATTGTGTGCTAGAAGTTGACTCAAATCAAAAAATAGTTTTAGGCAAAAGTATAACAGGAATTTATTTAGTTAAATAATTGGAAATTATAAATTTTGATCCAACTGTTTAGACCAATTTTCAGAATTTAATGTTTTTAAAGGACTGGGTTGAGAGTTCTAAAAGCCGGTATTTACAAGCAATTTATCTTGCAATTGATTTCCTTTCTCTAATTTATAAGTTTAGAATGAATTAAATTTAGTATATGATGATCTAGATGGATTATAACGAAATATCTTAAAAAACATCCAAAAGAAATCGGAATTCAATTTAAGAATACCACTTAGCACTAGTTCTGAAGAAACTTTTCGAGAGCGTTTCCTGTAACCCAAGACAAGTTATCATAGAGTACGATAGTCACTGATAAGCCTTTGAGTAAAATTGAAGAGAAATAAAAATCCTAGAAGATTCTTGAGACTTTTCTAACGAACAATATATTTAAACTTGTATTGCAATCTCAGGAAACGACTTTAAGGAGAATTATCCTAAGATCCTATTACTCTTTTGCTCAAAAATTACTGTCCTTTTAGCTGTAGTCCAAGCACACCTTAAAACTTTCGATTCCCACCTCTTTCCTCATCAGATATTTTTCTAATATAGTAATTTGAGCCTTTCCATGAGCAGCTACTCAGTGAAGCTAACTAACGACTTGGGAAAGGCTGTATATGTAGCTCATGATGTGAATGACTGCCAGAATTTACTCTAGACCAATCTATTCACTCCTATACTCGGGAGACAGACATAATACTTCCATCATATTCCCCAGAGCCCGCTCTATTTACACGCTTATTCTTACATAGCACGCTGGTGGTGTGGAGGTTTTGTAGTATTCAGTACATGATTCTTATTTATACTTTATTTCGCCCAGGCCTGCCGGTTACTTCATACTGTGATCTTTTAATGGTACTACCTCAGAGATTAGTAACGAAATTTTACTTTTTAGCTTAATGAAAACATTCCCTATTTTATATGACTTAAATGCTCAGCCCCATGGTTTTATCGGATGTTAACTCTAATTTGTGGAAATTTTGCTTCCACTGAGAGAATCCATCATTAATAGTTCAAGCAAATTGAATTTGAAAAAGCTAAATATCGGAGCTAAAATATATAAAAAGGTAACAAGCCTGGAGAAAATCAAAGAAGGCAAAGGAGATAAAGCATATAATGCCTCGTATATAGCAGTTAAGAGAAATGAATTTGATCAATATATAATAAAGAACCAAGAAGAGGCGAACTATACACCGGATAAAAATTGTAAATGAACTCTTTTGTTTTCAGATATTCTTCAAACTATACTAATTTTATAAATTAAACATCTTTAACCCGTCATTCAATATTTACAAATATAATAGCGAATATAATTCTAACAATTTACTATCAACCTCTGGTAGGAAAATAGAGTTCTCATTAATTACCACGATAAAAATTCAACCTAATGCGCCAAATAACTCCTTAGAGCCGATCGTTCAATCGAACATGTGGTCAAAGACAAAGAACTCGAAAAAGAAAATCAATTGAATCAAAGAGATTTATATTGGTAGAGCTGAAAATTCATATTCACAAATTGCAAAAAATTTAAAGGGAAAATTTTAATTGTAGAGTTTAATATAAACTTTATTTATTTCGTTAAAAATTGATTTAATGCATAGGTTTCGAGTTTCAAGCCAGACTACTCATGGCCTACAGCCTTTCGATCAAATATAGCACTGGAGACCCATAATACTCTTTTGGGGTTTGATTATTGAATATTTAATTTGTTAGTCTCCGGCTGCGATAGAAAGGCAAAATTTTAAATATATTTTCGCAGCTTAAACGCAACGACAATGATAAAGCTGAAAAAATGTAAACCAAAAATTCCCTTAATTTTTTTAGCCCAAAGAAATGAACAATTTCGTTATTCTTAGAAGGCATGCTCAAATTATATCTCCTTAATCGTCATTCTCTTGAACATTTACTTGACATGTGATAGATAGATCTGATTTAAAATATATATAAAATTTTTAAAAAAAATTCAAACATTTAATCAAAACCTTAAAATTTTTTTTCGATTTTTCAAGATCCCATGAAATTTTTATTTACAACTATGACAGCGAATATATTTTGCAAAGTTTCACTATTGGAATACATAAGCTATCTCGATGATCCAGAATTACAGGGTTGTCGAAGCCGTATCGGGTTGAGCGAAAAGTATTCACTATTTGAAGGAATCTTAGCGATTGAAACACACGTTTTAAGCAATCAGAGAAATTTCGGGCCATCCACAGAAAGATGTTTTGAAGAGATTGAAACGGAGAATTGGTTTAAACAACACAAAATTAGAGATGGAGGAATTTTTGAGATTATAAGAAATGAACCCGAAAAAGAACTGGCTTTCGCCATTTGCAAACTGTTCCCTTCAGAACAAACCCTTGGGCTTGATATTTTCTCTGATAATCCTAACAATTTTGCCAACATTCTCCAAAATCTTCACAACAAAAGATCTACAAGCATTTCATCAAGAAAAGATCTTGAAATCCTTGCCGCGATGTTATTCTGTAGTGCCAATATAAACGAAGGAATTTCAGGTAGATTTTATTATCTCAATGAAACAATTAAGTTCGAAATTAAAGCCAATAATTCCCAAAGAAATCTGAGCAGCAACTCTGTTTATTCCATCAACCCCGAAATTATTTATAAAGCGCACAATTTGGACTTGATAAATGCTTTAAACGTTGTATTATCTCAAGATCGCGAGGATAACGACATCGTTATCACAAGAAGAATGGTTGTAAAGGCATTTATTTCGATGTATATCCAAACCAAAAATGAATTTAAGGAATTTTTAAGTGTCCTATCTGATTTGATTTCTTTCCATTTTCATAATGAAAGTGGCCTGGAACCAGATGAAATTTTTGTAAGAGATTTTTTGAATATATTTAAAAACGGCCATTGCATTGATGTTGGAAATCCAAATTTTAGTTTCATGGCCACAGGTTCAAGAAGTTTTAAAGCCCACATTCATGGTTTGCAGCAATTATCACAAGACAAAGAGGGAAAAAATTTACGCAAAAACACGCAGTTTGAAAATATGATTTTCTCGTTCTACAAGCATACTTTTTGGTGTTTAGAAAATGATCGTTTCTATGACCTGATTCTTAAAAATGATAATCTACCAGCTCTTTCGAAATTTTTCAATTTTAATGATGATAAATTCCAGATCAGCTGTAAAGATTATATTGAATGGTGTTCAATGATAAAATCAATACTCAATGGATTTGACGAGAATGATTCTCATACTTCAGAAAATAGCTCTAATAGAAAAATCAATAATTTATTTGGTGGATTTAATAGAAATTTAATGAAGCCTGATGAAATGATTGGAACAAATAACAAATCTGGGTTATTTGCATTTGTGAAATTGCTAGAAACAATAACAGGAAGAGATGGTCTTTTTATAGAAGAGGTAAAAAACATAAAAATTCATGAAAATAATATAAATAGCGTTGGAATGTTAATTTGCAATCATATAAAAGACGAGCTAAATGAAATAATAGATAGCGTGTTTAAGGATAAAATAAATGTAGAAATAAGAGATTTATCTATTGTAAATCTTGATAATCAAAAAGAAATATTTGGAACCTTAAACATTGAAATTGGCTACAAGTATTTCCCTGTAAAATATCAGTCATTTGAAATAGATGTCAGAGGAAATGAATCAAAACTGAATCATACAATATTAGAATACCACGATAACCCTGATTTAAATTTGCTATCTGATGTTTCAAATGATCTAGCACGGTTTGTAATTAATAATAAGAATAGTCTTTATAGAATGTCATTTTTAAGGGCATTTTCAAATGTATTCGCTCTTGATGCTTTTAAAATAGAACTTATGAAAGAATCTGTCTATAATATTTTGTATTCTGGAGATATAAACGAGTTCACTCTTTTGAAAGATAATTTTCATAAAATCTATTATTACTATTTGAATTCAGCCCAAGAGAAAAAAGTTGTGATTGATGTCTACAACAACTATTTCAAAACGATCCCATTGAATAACTCATTTCTATTTGATCAATTCAAATCATTTTTAGAATATTCATTTGACGGCTCACCGCTTAATGAAACAGAATTTGATTGCATTGAAGCGAATAAATATAAATATCAAGAATTATTCAGCTCTAATTTTGAGTCCATAGTGAGTAACATCTACAATTTCAAACTTTCAAGCGAGTTGATTGCTTCTAAGCTTGAAGAAATTCACCCCGACCTAGGAGACGCCAGTAAAATCCTTAATATTAGAATTTATAAATATAAAGATAATATTGATTGTAGAGATTATATTCAAATGTGTTCACGGTATTTTAACGAGTTAATCAATATCATTCAAGGTAAAGTGGATTGCAGAGAATTCAATCCAGAGAAAATGCAATTTTTAGCTAGTTTGTTTCAAAGTTATTGCAAATTTATCTCAGGCAAAGATATTAAATATATTGAGCGTATTGAAACTTGGCTTCCTTGTCTTTATAGGTTTTTAGGACCTTTAGACAATATACAAACGAGGGAAGTATCAATTGAAATTTTTAAAAATGCTTATCAGAATTCTTCAAACTACAATGTAAAGGCATTTTCATACTTTTTAGGAATGGGATCAATCACTTCTTTGATAACTCACATTGATCATCCTGAAATCAAAGCCCTTGAGTTCATTAAAGACGAGATGAATCATTCAAACGATTATTTTAAACAATCATTTGACTTTTTCTCAATTATGTATTTCGACATCATTTCTTTTAAAAGCAGTGCTTCTGTTTCGGAAGCAAAAGATTTTTATTGCAATTTTCAAGATTTTGTTCTCAATTTTCTTGAAAGTGAAAGTAAAAGAATCGCAAATTATAGTGACTGTTTTGAATTCACATCTTTTTTAAAAAATGTAACAACCAAAATTGTTCCAAATATTATTATGGCTGGATATGAACTCCCTGATACAGTAGTTTTTAACATTATCGAGAGGATGAGGAAAGAAACACTGGGCAAAGATTATAATGCACATAGCATTTTACTTATGCAGGAAATTGATTTTATTAATTATTATTTATTTGAGCGTCCTGGATCGAAAAAGGATGATGATTTTGAAAAAAACAGAAAAAAATTTAATAAAATTCGCATAGATATTATTAATAATAATCTCTTTGATTTCAAAGACAAATCTGGGCCACGAAGAGCTATATTTGAAAGCCATTTCTATCGATTTTTACAATTTGTTGGTCATTTATATTCCAAAAAAGCCAAAGAAATAAAATTAAAACTAAAACAGGCTAAACGATATGAATATGCAGAAAGAGAGCAAAATAATGCCTTTTGGGGATTGATTAAAATTTTCTAAATAATTGATATTTGAAGTTTTATTTCTATCCTTATTAATTAATTACTTTACTCAATGGTTGGTTTTTGAATGCATTTGCATTTCAGCTCTTAGGTATATGATTGTAAGTTTGCTGTCTCGCCTACTGGCTCAATCGCTTCTTTATCTATGATTAATTAAAATGATTTAGAAATGATCAATTTGGCCAATCTAAACTCAAAAAACGTGTATTTATCCGACCAGCTCTCAATTCAATAGACCGTCTATATAACACTCTTCAAAAAACCAGTTAAATTTTGTAAAAATGTATCATGAAATGAAAAGAATATCGACAAAAATATCATATCAAAGAATTAGAAAAATATTCTGAAATCTACTTCGGGAATTTTGCCGAAAATTTGCTTAAATTGGCGTTGTAATGGTTAGAAAAATCTTTAATGATTCGAACACGACTATCTTGTTTAGATTTCTCAAGTATCACACATCATTTGCCTTCTGGGTTTAACCCGATCATACCTTAGCTGCTTCTATCTCTGCCTTTTTCTTAATCAGACTATTTTCTATCATATTATACTGAGCCTTTCTATGAGCAGCCACTCAATTGATTCAAAAACCGGTTTGCAAGGATTGTATATTAGCTCATGGGGCTTTCTAACAGGATTTATTCCAGATCTTCCTGGCTCACTCTTACGCCTGAAACACAGACTTAATGCTCCCATCGTATTCAATCAGCCCTCTTTCGCTCCTATTTAGCCCTTTATAGAATGCGAGGTGGTATAAACACTTTCTTTTTCATCATACAGGGGTCTTGAGACTATAAGTTGTTCACAGTGACCTGTTAGTTATTTATATTGCGATTTTGGTGCACATTTTGTGAGCAGTGATGAAATTCTATTAATATCACAGACCGATTACATTCCCTCTTGAGATTGGCATTAATAGAAGGTGTCAACGGTGATTTATCAATCTTTTGGAAATTTCAACATCAACTGGGATCGAAATTGTCACTCTGTGACGATGTGTTCACTGCTGGGCCACTGTGATTGTTGGCCGAAGAAAGTGGTAAGCAAAGATGAAACCTATATGCCCGATTTACGAAATAAATTGTTTTGAGGTGATTCAGAAATTGCAATAACTGTAAAGAGAGATATAGAAGTTTAAATTATCTTGAAATATATTGTAGTTGAATGCTTGTATATGATTTTATAAGAAGTCACAATGAAGTGGTAAAATGCATCATCTCCTATTATTTAACGAGTATTGAATAAAGAAATTCAAAGAATTGAGAAACTATTTTGACCATTGGAAAAATATGAATTCTAATTTGAAATCAGAGTTGACACTAGAATAGCAACATCGACAGACAATCAGCTGACACATTATATTGTTGTTTATGATGAATATGCAAAGAAATTATTCTAAAAATGTGAATGGCCAGCTGAAATCAACTGCAGATTGGTGAAAATAGTAGAAAACAATGTACTTTGGGCTAGCGAACGGACTTAAATTTATCAAGATCTTTAAAGCCGGAAATTTTCGAATACTATGCTAGGAGCCAACATTGCAATGATAGTGCACCATATATAGCCAAAAGAATCAGGTCTAACCGCCAAACCATCTAATGCATCCAAAATACATTTAAATAAGATATTTCTTTTGAATTTGAGATAAATGATCAAATCAAACAAAATTAAGCAGATACAAGATACTGGAGACAAAGGATGGTTCAAATGAATCTAAGAACCGTATCGAACCAAAAATGCCGCCAAATAACCAAATAATACCTTTTGAGCTATCATGAAATTTATTTATTATTAAACCCTGGCATTAAACTAATAACCACTCAACTAGATATTAAGCTTCCCAACTTAGAAGTAGAAACTAGCATTTTATAGAACATTAGTTGTGAGGTTCTTGACCCGATGAAATATCTTGTGGAAAGACAAAATCGTCATAAAGCGCATAACTCTCTGACTGCAAAGCCTGTGCTCAGAAAATATTTACAATTGTTGGTCTCGGTAAGTTAGCGTGCACTAGGCTATACGTAAAATTTTGGACTTTACAAGATCAGAGGTGTTAAGTCTATGTGGACTTGAAAGTTTAGCTGCCATTAGCCGAGCTTCATATCATCCTTGTCTTGCGAATCAGGAGCTTTCAAATGACGCCCTTTGGTTGAATTACCCGGAACGCCACCCTTCTTTATTTCAGATGCCCGCAATAAATGTGTAATGCCGGTTCAAGCAGGGTTTAACCTTCGCTAAATAAATTGTATCGGGTTTAGCGTTTAATGATCGTACTGCGCCCCCTTTTCCTAACGAGGGAAGAGAAATACCCGATTGTTCCAAGATACCTATGAAAGTCACACAGGCCAGTCCGATATATGGACAAGTTTGATTAATGCTTTTAGGTTTGATTGAACTCTCACAATACCTATAGAAATGAAGAAATTGGGCCTCGACAAAATTTCTACAAACCCACTACATTTATATCATGAGCTGTTGGACAAAGGTCGAGAAAGGGGCAAAGCAAGGGACTGAACCTTTTCAAGTAGAGTTTTTTCTATAATTTATCAACCTCTAACAGCAAAAGCCCAAGTCTCAGACCATGATATATATTGATGAATTTTTTAAAATAATCTCATATATCTCATAACTTAAAAATCCTTTAATGCTTCTTTATGGTGATTAAGACTTGATCTAAACTTCAAAATTGTATGAAATTCTATGCTATTTGAAGATATCTTTAATTTGAAAATCTTTAGCTGAGGGAGTTTTTGTTTGCTTTTCTAGACTCGGGTTGTGTTTAAAACTTAAATGTGCCCTTTAAATATATAAGAAGATCAAAAATTAAAAGGTGATTAAATTAAAGAATAAACAATGATTTATTTAGAAAACATATTGCTGTATAAACTGTGTTCAATATTTGATGTGTTGGAATTCTCAAATTCCCTTCTGGGATTTCTTTGTTCCACCTTTCCTTCTCTTTGTAATATGTAATTCCTTATCTTTGTTGTCACATTTTTAAGATTATTAATATTCTCATAAGAAGGATTAATAGATATTTTATCCAGCAAATCCTTCTGTTCATTGAGCATGTTAGAAACATCGTGCCTCTTATGTTGCTCAAGTTGAGCGATTACATTATAAAACTTTTTAATATCGTGATCACCCATCACAAATTCTGGGCTTTCAACGCAATTTTGTGAGTCCTCTGGACTTCCATATATTATTAAATATTTACCTCGATTAAGTCTTCTTAAAAGAACAACATCGCCAAACTTGGCAGCATACTCGCGTATGTTTTCAATATTATATTTGGTTTCATCAACCTTATTAAAAACAACTTCGGGATTAAGATTTTTTTGTTTTTTAACTGAAGGAAGATCAAAACTTACTCTCTTGCAGCGCTGCGCCTCAGAGGAGTCATGTGTAAATATACAATTACTACGGGTGCAAGCAGCTCCGTCGTTACAAGTTTTTTTCTTAAACATAAAAATTTTAGACACAAAATTTTTAGTTTTATCTTTAAGGAGTGGTTCCACTGAACGAATCACGTCAGCGTAATGATTTTCAGAGTCTTTAATAGTAAATTCAATAGTAGAAACAAGAAAAGCACCGATCTCTGGATGCTCGTGTTTAATGTAATCAATCAAAGGCTTAGAAAGGGGTACAGTTAGCTTGGTTTTTGATTCGTCGTCAAACATTTGAGGGATGAAAATAAAAATTCTTAAAATTGTTTTGAAATAAACAAATTTTGTGTATTAAATGTCAAACTAAAACATTCATTTTAAATAATCTCAAACATTGAATGATACATCTTTTAAAGCCAAAAAAACCCTTTGAACATGCTTGTGAGTTTTAGACAAAATAATTTATTCAAACGTGTACCGGAATATCTGTGAACGACTTTAAGGAGGATTATTCTAAGATCATATAGCTTCACTTGCTCAAAGATCATGCATCGCCGCATTTCTGGATAGGGAACAATCGTGCCATATCATTTAAATCAAGATTTTAATATTTAATAGAAGTTGAATCTAATTTATGGGTATTGTCTAATTTTCAGCTTGCTCCTGCTTTGATTTTCATAAACAGCTCTTTGCCATGCCATAGTTGATCTCTTTACTGTTTCCAACACCTCTCCTTCAAGCTAATCCTCTTCAACGAGATTCAGTCTTCGATCGAATAATATTCTCATCTTTAGAACCGGTGCATGGATATATGCTTTAACATTAGGAAGTATTCCTATTCTCTAATATGTGTTTTGTGGTCAACTGGCACACAATCCATCCCATGCAATTACGAAGGGTATTAGCTTAGTTTTACACTTTTAAAGCAGTCGAGCATTTTGGTTTACAAAGTTTAAATAATATCAAAAGATAAATAAATTTAATTATGGGTTGCTTTTGTTTATATTTTTAATTAGCAGCATCAGTTCCCACGCTTGCTTTCACCTCAGGAGTTGCATCTTCTCTTTTTCTTACCGCAACTGTACTCTCGCAATTATCTTTCGTTCCATCATTGCTCTCTCTCCTGTATTCGTAAGATATGCTTTCAAGAGTTTTCTTTAGCACGATATATTGAATGTACGATTCAATCTTTGTGGTAATACCGATCTCCTTTGAGTATTTTGAGTGGAATT
>JARJDX010063563.1:0-12341 GCA_030264735.1 Gymnusa sp. GC000175 | reverse complement strand
TATATATATTTGATTTCGCTAAGTTATCAATTTTTTAGAAATTCAAAATTTTAGTAAACTTTCAAAAAACAAATATTAACTTTAACCCGCTGAAACTTTATTAATTCTTATAGCACGAAATTTTTGTTGATTTCATTTTATAGAAAATTTAATTCTGATTTTAAAAAGTTGCGTCTTAATGAAATTGGTTGGAAATTAAAAACGATATGGGCGTATAAATAAAAAAAGTCCATTTTGTAATTTTGACTTTGAGCGTTTCATAAGAAACACATGGGATTTTATGTTTCCAAAACATTAACTTTAATCGCGTATACATTTTTATTTTTTGCCGCCTAAAAATGTTTTTATATGTTATTTCATAAATAATTTAATTGATTTAAAAATAAAAATTGAATCAGAAAAATTGGTAATTTTTTTTTAAAGTTACGGGCGTTTAAATGTAAAATTTCCATTTTGCAATTCTAAATTAGGCTTTATATACCTTTTTATCTTTTCCTATTTTATATCCTTGTTTACTTCTTCATCTTTTTTATCTTTTTCATATACTTTTTTATCTTCTTTTTTGTCTTCTTCATTTTTCCCCTTCGACATTTTCCCCATTTAAAGTTTTTTCCTTCAATGCCGCTGGATTCTTCCATTTCTTGATTTGAAAAGCTCTTACATTTATTTCCAGTGCTGAAGCCAACCATCTTTTCCTTTTCTTCTTCCTCTTCTTCCTCTTCTTTTTCTTCTTTACATTCTTTTTAATTTTCTTTTTTAAATGAGCAAATTTTAACCAATCTTCTCATCATCTTCTTATTCTCCGTCTTTATTAGATGCAAAATTCATACTCATTGATTTACATCTACAAATAAAATTTATCAACCAAATATACACGCTTATAAGTTTATTATAAGCATAAACTCTAAGAATTTATAATTAATATCACACAATTTATGTAGGCAATCATCCATACATTAATTAACATTTTCAAAGCTGCAGTATTAAATACATTTACGATGTATACATCGCTGTTTTTATTGATTAATTTACAAGCCATCTGGTATGGTTTATAGTTTATATGATTGGCACATCTGTTTTAATAATAATAATAATAATAATAGTTCCATACAACAAAATTTAATTTGTAATGATCAATGATTATGTTTGATTAGGTTTTTTTTTATTACCACTGAGATGCTTGAAGGCTGATTAAGCGCGTGCGGATATCTTAGTTTTGCGCTGTTGTTATTAACTTTAATTGAGTCATCTTTATAATGTCATGTAGTGTATAGTATATAAATCAGCATGAAATTATTGTGTGCAATTTGTAATTATTTTTCTTGTTTCTAGGAGTCAGTCCAAGGCTTCGTATTTGGCTTCACGACGGGAGAGGGAGAGAATCGTGCCCGATTCGGATACGGGGAGTTATAAACGAACATTATCACCCACTGGTCATGTCATCAGCAATGAATCGTTTACGGATTCCACGCGAAATTCGCGTGAAACCGTTTGGCCAGTCAATCGTTCAACGAAGGAAACTATATTAAAAAATAATAATAACACAAATATCTTACGAAGGGCGTCTATGAATGACAAGCCTATTAAAATTGAAGATAAAGAAGAAGTTAAGAAACCACAATTAGTTCTACCGGATGTCCTGCCAGTGAACGCCAAATTAATGGCTCCCAGGTACCTTTCCCGACCGTCCCAACTGAGTTTAGCTCCAGTTGCAGGCGATGAAATTAAAAGATCACCAAAGACCCCACCCGCATCTCCTCCTAAAAGCCCATTCACCCCTCTTCGATGCACCAGCCTGTCCACACAATCACCCCCCGACAGTCCGAAACGGACGACCCCGCCACAAATCCGACCTTCGCTTTCACCAAATTCCCCCAAAAAAACATCACCCATCAGACGCATCTCACCCCTATCAACAACAAGTTCCCCCTTACGAACGTCCCCTTTAACTTCTCCATCATTATCACCCAAATCCCCAAGAACTCCAGACAGTTCACCTCCGCAAACTCCCAACGAGCCCGAACAACCCAAGGTCATTGAAGGGCTGCAAATGATACAACGAACGGAAGTCGTCCTTAGAGTCAACGCCTGCACCACAGATGCTTCATCACAGACTGAAAAAGAGGAAATGCCTCCGACGCCTTTACCCACGAGGAAGAAACTTCAGGAGGAAATCGATTGCGAAAAATTATCAGAAGATTTCGTTAGTCAGTTACCTACATCCGGACGACTTAAAGAAATTTTAGGTAATTTTACATGTAAGCTTGATGAATCATTAAAAATTGTTGTAAATACTCTATGTATGGAAGTGTGAAGAGAAAATTTATTTGAAACGGAAATTACAAACATACAACATGTGGTCCATGGGTCACATGTTGGGAAACACTGTCCTAGATCCGAATTTTCAGGGTAGAAGAATTTTGCATTGATAGGGATAAAATCCTTACAAACACAGTGATTAACCAAGATTTCAATCACCTAATCAATTAAATCACGTAATCACCTAAATCGTTATAATTACTTAATCAGTTAAATTGTAACGTTTGTAAAGTAAATTTTGTACAATCTCCGGAAGAAATGTTCACGTTCATAATATTTGTGCTGTCATTGTATTGATTAAGCATTTTTTGAATATTACACGCCTCAATTGCTAAATAGATTGTTTATAGTTCAAGGTCCGGAGCACAAGAAACCGACGGATTATGTGACAGGCCTCTTCAAATTGGAAATAACCTCGAGACCTCGACCTGCTAATTCACCATTTAGGAGTCGTGCTTCTACCCCTAGTTGCAGCCCTCCACCCACAAATAACAACAATACAACGAAAATTTGGTGAGTCAATCCGTTCCGCTCCTGTTTTCTTTTATTTTCGGACGCACCAACTTTAATATTACTAAGCACATGTTGTCCTGGTGCTTTCTATTAGACGTGGATTTTTTTGGATTAATCCATTTGTGTTTCTTTTGCCAACACTTTTATTTCCTCTAGATTTTTTCTTCTCCTAACTCAATTATTCCATTTTCAGCTCGTCCTCTTCTCTTCTCTTTCTTATTTTCTCTTCTCCGCTCTTCTCTTTCTTCATTTCTCTTCCCTGCTCTTCTCTTCTCTCTAAAGTATATTATTCTACCGTTTTAGCTCTTCCTCGTTCTATCCCTTCTCATTCTTCCTTCTCTGTAGTTCCACCTTAGTAAATACCCTCCTCCACTTTCGTAATATTTGGGGAATATTACGGGAATAGAGGAAGAAAGTCAGTAAGGTGTAACTACAAAGAAGAAGAAGAAGAATTAGAAGAGATACATACAACTTAACCTCAATTTTATTTACCAACATTTTATTCCGACCTTCGTCAAAGTGGGTTTTGAGTTACCTATTGACAATGTTTTTAATTATTGTTGTAAATCTTGTAAATTAATTTTTTAATGAACCGTATTTAAAAAATTGGTTTCGGTTTTGTTATGAATTATTATTCAATAGATAATTAATTTTTCTACTTGGATTATTATACAAGACAAGACGTATAATTAATAATAAAAATCGTAAGTTTGAAGGTTGCGAAACAGCACTCCCTCTAATCTAATTTGTGAAGCCAATGGGTAATATTTAATATGCAAAGTGTATTTTGTAATATTTAAAGAAATGGGGGCAAATAAAAAGTTTGCATGCAATTGTTTAATTAGTTTGTCATTTATTACAAATAATATTTCATTCGATTTAGTTTAATCTTTTAGCCCAAAGGGCGTTATGTTGTTAATATATGTGTAATGTGCAGAAAGGTGTCTGGTACAATTAAATTAATGGAATGAAAATTGTTTGGAGATTTTTTTTTGTAAGGTTTATATTTTTTGTAAGCAGTTTATCTTCTTCTTTTGTTTTATCTTCATTTTCATATTCCTATACATCTTTTTCTTCACTTTCTTCTTCATATTCATCATCTTCTTCATCTTTTTCTCTTTGTTCTTCATTTTTATTATCTTCTTCATCTTTTTCTCTATGTTCTTCGTCATCTTCTTCATCTCTTTCTCTATGTTTTTCATATTCATCATCTTCTTCATGTTTTTCTCTATGTTCTTTATATTCATCATCTTCTTCATCTTTTTCCCTATGTTCTTTATATTAATCATCTTCTTTATCTTTTTCTGTTCTTTATATTCATCATCTTCTTCATCTTTTTCTCTCTATTCTTCATATTTATCATTATCTTAATATTTTTTTCTATGTTTTTCATATTTATCATCTTCATCTTCTTCTGTATGTTCTTCACATTCACCACCTTCTTCATCTTTATCTCTTATGTTCTTCATATGTATCATCTTTTTCATCTTTTTTTCTATGTTCTTCATATTCATCATCTTTTTCGAATGAGTTCCGAAACTCTTCCTTAAGTTGGTGAATCAGAAGATCTTCGATCTTCCTGTAGTTTCAATCCGCAACATGATGTATTGAAAAATAACTAAATTTGCTAATTTTTATAATTTTTTACAGTGAATCAACTTCAGTAGTGCCAATGCGAGAACCTGTAAGCCCCTTATCAGCCACCTCACCTTACTTCACTACATCTGAACCAAAAGCCAGGTTTTTAACGAGGTATAGTCAGGATATGAACCACCTGAACATCGTTAAAGATACCAAAGATCTCAGTCAAAAGAAGGTAAGGGTTGTCTACAAAAACTATTAGTTTTATGTTCCGTTTTACCGACGTTTTATGTTTCGTTGGATTAACGTACGATTTTTTAACTTTCAGGAAGAATTAGTAAGTCGTCTAGACAGAAAATTGGAAGTCCTGCGAGGAGAACAACTTGTGGTTTCCGAAGAATGCAGGATAAATGATGAATTGGGCGAAAACGTTGAATCGCACGTGGCGCAACTTGCAAGGCCACACGAAACGTCGAAATTTCGTCTTCATATTCAAGAAGTTGGAAAAATTACTAGTCTACTATTGGGTTTATCTGGAAGGCTCGCAAGAGCCGAAAACGCGCTCATGAACATGCCCGACGACCATGCGGAAAAGGTAATTTTAAAACTTTGCACCACTTCATTTCTCCTAGTTTACTAGGGCGGGATTTATAAGTTAAAAAAATTTCGATAAAAATAAGCCAATTTAAAACACGACATCTAGCGACCCTGTCGGAATACATGTCATTAATGGAGTGGGCGCAAAATTTAAATTCGTGAAACGTACGCCTTTTCGTAGGGCTTCTGAAACGTGCTCGTTTTGCCTATAACTCTAAAACGTGCCACGTAAGACTTGTTACTTTTTAATTCTTTCCAGAGAAATTTTTTGTCTGGATTTTTTTATCAAACAAAACCAGTTGGAGCTGATTTTAATAATTACAAATCAAGTCGCGTTCGCAAATTGACATTAAAACAGTAATGGCGGGCTCAACTTAATAGTGATCGCGTGTTTTACGAGATGGCGCCACTTTGACCGTTATTACCCTAAACACATTTTAATTTTTTACATTTTTGATGTTTAGTCAAAAACTAAGCGCTTGATTAAAAAAATTAAAGAGTACAAAAATGTTCGAAATTAAATTTGCAATATAGTTCGTCAGGCGTACAGTTTTTGATTTTCGTTTTTCTAGTTTTTAACAGCATTTTTTTTTTTTTTACAGAGAATATTGGAAAGTAAAAGAGATAAACTACTTGAACAACTGGAAGAAGCCAAGAAACTTAAAGAAAGCATCGATAAACGTAGTGATAGTGTTTCCAACATCCTTTACAAGTACTTAAGTTCAGACGAGTATGCGGATTACGACCATTTTATAAACATGAAAGCCAAACTAATAATGGACTCTAAAGAAATTGCGGATAAAATAAAGTTAGGTGAAGAGCAACTAATGGCTCTTAAAGATACTTTAATTATAACAGACTCCTAAAGATACTATTAATTATAAAAGTAATATATTTTTTTAATGTACTTTATGCTTGTAACGTTCGAGTTTTATCAAACGTGCTAGTCCAGTGACAATTCCTTCGCTTTCAATAGATCTTCCACGATGGAAAAGTCGTGAAAATTATATTTTTTATGTAATATAGATCTTATTTAGTTCGTAAAGATGTATACAGATAACACTTTTTCATTGTATGTACTGATTTTTCATTGTACTGAATTATTTTTGGTAGAAAAGCAATTCGGAATGGAATTTTTGGTTGGAAGTTGAAGTAAAATTTCATGTCAATGTGATGTATTTATGTCGTTGAATGAAATTTTTTGCGACTGTTTTATTTTAAGTAGGGTGAACCTCGCGTTGTCTACTTTTTAAGTAGATAAGTTTGGCCGCTTAAGTCAGCTGGTTGCCTCTTACCGTTTCCCGAAACGGCTAAGACGGTTAACCAGGGCAAATATATATAGGCTGTTACATGTGCATTTTTCTTTATTATTTTATTATTTTTACACAATGTATGTATTTTGTTTTTAAGTTCAAAAAAAGTTATACGTAAGTGCTCGCGCGTTATATTCCAGACGTAGTAAACCCTTTGACTGCTAAAGGCGTATATATACACTTTTAGTACATATTATAAAACATAATATATACGCCTTTTATATTTATATTTCGGCGAAACGAAATTGGCGCAGTCGGTAGGATTGTTGTACGAAAAGCGCAAAATCTTCCAAATTCGTTACGTTTTAACAATTTACGCCTTTCGTATGTATAAATAAATGTTTGAGAGCAACGAAGGATTAATAATTTTTCAAATATGACGCGCTTTAAGCCTTATTTATAACTTTTTTATGATCATATGGTATATATAAATATTATTTATAAGAGCAAAACATCTTCCTATCAAGTATTTAATTAACTTTAGTTTGTATAGAAAACGAAATTTTATAATTTAGGTGAATATGTGGATGTTGCTCAGTGCAAAAGTGGAGCCAATCTGTATATATTTATTATATATTTACGAATAGAATGGTGCTCTGGTAAATTTTTTTTTAATTATCAAATAAGTTGTTACAATTGTGATCGTTTTGTTTCGTTTTATTATTATTTTCTTATTATTTTGTGAACCGATGTTTTAATTTACATAACTATAGACTCATAAGGTTATTTTTTATTTACAATACAAGTTTCAAAGTTACATAGACTATCTGAGCTTTATGCCTTGCTTGCAATAAATAACACATCAATTATATATATTGAAACTTTTTTTTTTAAATTATCAGAGCCATTTTTGTTAAAACATTTTTATTTACTAACAAAAAAGGGACGGAACAACCGCGTTTGGCGCTTATATCCGGGACACAGTAACATCTAATGCCGTTAATTACCGTGTTAATGTATCTTACACAGTGGTGTAATCACGACTTAACGCGTTAATTTTATTAATTGCGTTGTGCGTTAAATGGCGGTCTATTTGACACTTTTAATATAATTCGACGCCTTCAAAGTCCGAATCGCTATGATTATTGCTAATCTCCGGTCGAAGGATGCACTTTAAGAAGAAGAAGAAGAAGAAGAATATAATTCGCGCGATATTTATATGTGTTATGGCTATTGACTAGAAGTTTCTTAACTCAATTTACCGCGTCTTAATTGTTGCGTTAATAGACTGCAGACGTTTACATTAGTGTACTCTAGCATTAGTATTCCTTTCAAACTGGCCATTTTTACTTTAGTAACATGCAGGGTCCGCTGATTCAAATGCTGGACAAGTCCGCTGAAAAATGCCGCCGTGTATAGCTTGCGTATGTCGTGTATGACGTATATTAGTGAGTTAGATGACAAAATGCTAAACCAAACAGCAATAAAACGGGGTTATTTTAACTCTCGATAAGAATGCGCCAAGTGCAAATCTGTGGGATCCCTTAGAACACGGGTGGGCGAAGTGCGGTGAAAATAAATTTGCGCGGCATGCACCAATACTTTTGGCCTTTTTTGGACCAAAATTATGACCAATTGATGTATTTTGTATACAAATATGTTTCATTTTATAAAAATTTAAATATTTGTCACATTCTGCGGCCTGCCAAAAATTTTACAGTTTACGTGGTCCTCGGAGGAAAATAGTTGGCCACCGCTGACTTTGGGCATTTTTTAACAATTTTTGTTTGTTTTTCTTTAGCTCCCAGCAACGTTGTACGAAATTAAGAACTTTTTTGGCTTCGTTCACGCAGTCCGCGCGCGGTACGTTTATCGTTAAAGCGCTACACGAGGTCTTATTGTTTTATGTTAAGTGTTTATTGGTTGTTCTTCATATACTTCTGCAGGTAATAACTACTTAGCAATGCAATGGCTCAATTGGATTAAAATTAAAGGTTTGTATGAGAAACGAGTTACTTAACCTTTTTGTATTTTCCTGTTTCAAATTGTCATTTCCAACGTCCATCAATATACCTCATCCAAAAACTATCCTCATACGACCATCATCATACCAACGATCACCATCACACCTCCTCACATGACCGCCCACTGCTACTTCAGTTTGGATATTCAATTTGTGACTTTCTTGCGGTTTCGTATCCAGATAATACGCTATCGATATTTAGGCCAGATACCAAGCATAGATCGTTCTATAGATTTTGCATGAGGTGCTGTGGGACTTAAAAATCTACCAGCCCCCAGCAAAGAGTCAGTTTTACTATCCATCCACCCATTTTTCTGGTAGAGCCCATTTATAGAGATATATTTAATTCATTCCGGAGAGTCTGTTCATAAGGATCTTACATGCATTCCACCGTTACTCCTGTCAAATTCGTCAACACGAACCCCCGTCACCAAACGACAAATTCTTGCAGCTCCACCAGCAGTTTTTGAGTAAATCGCATTTGATATTAATATTTTTGTGTATTTATAATTATGTTTATGTCAATACGCTGAGATTTTTTTTATTATTACCCCATTTTGGGTAATTTACCAGTTCCCGAACCTGGTTCTAGCAAGGGTCGGCAACCATTTTTGGCCGCGGGTCAATTTTTACAATTTCAAATGTTTCTTATGCATCTGCGGGTCATAGCCGTTTCGAAAACATTTCGTCAAGTTCTTTTAAAAGTGCTAATTTAACTAAAAAATGTAGATCACGAGTAAACCATAAATTGGTCACCAAAAGGGGTGTCGCGGGTTACCAAGTCACCCGCGGGTCATAGGTTGCCGACCACTGTTTTAGAGTCTAGACTCTAGAGAGTTAATATTTTAATCTTTGTTTGATTTATAATTTGTTTGTATTATGGTAGTCCCGTTTATCAACCCATTTTCCAGTCTTTTGTTAGTTTTTCAAGTAATAATGCACACTACAAACAACTTCCCGGGTTCGAATACCGGTGTAGGAACATGAATTCTGGCATTATTAGTCCAAATCCTTACATTTTACCAGAGCCTGCGATTTATCTAATGAAATATTTGCGTTTCAAACCATGAATTCCAACAGTCAACTAATCTATCACAATGTCACTTACAGGTCAGCATTACCTGAGACAAAAATAATTTTTACTACGCAAAATATTCCACAACAGATAAGAATGTTCGCACATGTTTGAGCGATAAGAATTGGTTTCAATTTTAATACTCACATTTAAAATAGTTACTCTTCGTCGGTCGCCGCGTTGTGTTAAAGTATTTGTGTAAATAATTTCAAATTTTAGGCAGACAAATTAATTAGTGCAGGGTTCGCGCGGTGTTTTTGGTGGTAACGTTTCGTAGCCATCAATGTAGTAACGTTTTCTTTGCGAATTATTAATTTGTGATAGTTTTTGAGACAGCAACAAACGCGAAATGAATTAGTTAGTTGCGAATTAATTATTTGTGATAGTTTTGTGAAATAACATCAATTTCTTGGCGACTGGCGGGATATACCTTGTACCACCTTTATCTCACCAAGGTAGGATTTAATTTTTTGCTTTTATTACTTATATCTAAATTTACAATCTGTTTATTACATCTTCATCTTAAGGAAGAGTCTCTAGTTCTATACTTTTTATTCCTATTGGTAACTTCTAACTTATTCCCTATTTTTTTTCTTTTCTTCTTAAATCATTTTCTTTTTCTTCCTTTCTACATGTCCCTGTCTCTTCTATCTTCCTTCCTACTTTCCTTTCTTTCTTTTACACTTCTATCTACCTTTCTTCCTTCCTTATTTTCTTTCCTGCAACCATTTTTTTACCTTTTTCCTTTATTCCTTCATAAATTGTCTTATTAAGAAGAGATTGAAGAAAGGGAGGAAAGTGAAATGAATAAATGTTGTAAGATATTTGAAGAATTAGAAAATGTTTCCTAAAACCTAATCATACCTGCAAGGAAAATGCATTCCTTCATAAGTTGCTTTGTTAAGAAGGGATTGAAGAAAGGGAGAAAAGTGAAATGAATAAATGTTGTATGATATCTAAGGAATTGGAAAATGTTTCCTAAAATCTTACTCATACCAACTAGCAAATTGCATATCAAAAACAAAACGAAATTCTTTGATTGGTATCTGATTTGGCTTGTTATATCGATCGATCAATAAATTTTTATTTTTATTTTGTTTTTATGAACATTTCTTTTGTAAGAAATGAAATGCATCTCTTAAAAACTTTCATAATATTTCATTTATAAGCCGTTTACAGGTCTTTGATGCTATAAAATAAAATAAAACGAAATTTAGGATATGATTGATGTATAAATGTAATCCGCAAACATTTTGGTTGACAAGAGCACACATATCAGTTTAATTTATTGCCAAATTTAGTAAATACCTACCCGAATATTTTGAAATATATAAAATTTTATTTCGACATAATATATTATAGGGATATGATATAATAGAAATTTTATTTGTATTCTTTTTAATTTTATGAAACGAAAAAATCATTTTAAAAGCATAAACGTACGACAGGTTTTAAGGTTTAAGTTGCTTGGAGTATCTGCAATGTTTAGAAATAAAAGCGCCCGTTAAATATCGAAATTAATGGTTATGTATCGTAATGATTGTTAATTATCATTATGCTTCGTTATGAATCGTTAAAAAGTAATAAATCGTTAAAAATTAATAAAAATCGTGTGGAAATAAAAACTCTCGTCAAAAATCAATATAAATAGTCGTTATAATCGTTAATAATCATTATGATTCATTATAATTCGTTATTAAATGTTATAAGTCGTTATAAATCGTTATGAATTGTAAAAAAAAAATGATTAAATCGTTAAAAATTATTGTAAATCGTGTGGAAATATTAACGCTCGTTAATAATCGATACAAATAATTATGTATCGTTGTAAATCGTTAATAATTACGCCTTATTCTAAATTGTTCTGAATTGTTATAAATCGTTAAGAATCGTGAAAAAAATGTAATCGTGTAAAAATAAAAACGCTCGTTAAAAATCGATATAAAATGTTATGAATCGTTATAAATCGTTATGAATTGTCAAAAAATAATATAAATCGGTAAAAAGTATTGTAAATAGTGTGAAAATATTAAAGCCCGTGTCATTATGAATCGTTAATAATCTTCCTGCTTTAGTCCTAATTCGTTATAAATCGTTAAAAAAAGTTGTAAATCGTTAAGAATTAAAAAAAAATCGTGTGGAAAAAAAAATCTCGTTAAAAAACGATATAAATAGTTATGTATCGTTATAATCGTTAATAATCATTATGCTACGTTATAATTCGTTATAAAATGTTTTAAGTCGTTAAAAATCGTTATAAATTAAAAAAAAAATGATATAAATTGTTAAAACTTATTGTAAATCGTGTGGAAATATTAACGCTTGTTAATAATCATTATGCTTTATTCTAAATTGTTCTGAATCGTTATATATCGTTAGGAATCGTGAAAAAAATGTAATAAATCGTTAATAATTAATGTAAATCGTGTAAAAATGAAAACGCTCGTTAAAAATTGATATAAAATGTTATGAATCGTTATAAATCGTTATGAATTGTCAAAAAATGATATAAATCGGTAAAAAGTATTGTAAATAGTGTGGAAATAATAAAGCTCGTTAATAATCGATGTAAACAGTTATGTGTCATTATGAATCGTTATTAATCTTCATGCTTTAGTCTTGATTCGTTATAAATCGTAAAAAAAAGTTGTAAATCGTTAAGAATTAATAATGTGTCATTATGAATCGTTAATAATCTTTATGCTTCATTCTTAATTCGTTTTAAATCGTTATGAATCGTAAAAAAAAGTTGTAAATCGTTAAGAATTAATAAAAATCGTGTGGAAATAAAAATTCTAGTTAAAAAACGATATAAATTGTTATGTCTCGTTTTAATCGTTAATAATCATTATGCTTTGTTATATTTTGTTATAAAATGTTATAAGTCGTTAAAAATCGTTATGAATTGTAAAAAAATGATATAAATCGTTAAAACTTATTGTAAATCGTGTGGAAATATTAACGCTCGTTAATAATTGAT
>JARJDX010063551.1:0-19749 GCA_030264735.1 Gymnusa sp. GC000175 | reverse complement strand
ATAAGTAAATAATATTTTTTTTTTTTATTCGAGTAACTTATTTGTAATTTTTTAAAAGATGACCAGAAGTTCTTAGGGGGGGTAATTACCCCTATTACCCCCCCCTGGATCCGCGCTTGAGTGATAGACGTAATAAAGTTGGTAGGAAAAGAAGAAGGAAAAACTAAATAAGGAATATAAAAGTAAGAAGAGAAGGTGAAGTGAGAGACGTAATGAAGTTGGTAGGAAAAGAAGAAGATAATGGAAGAACCATGTTTCAATAAAGCCCAACAACCAACCAGAGGCTTAAAACTGAAAATAAAACGAGCAGGCGGATGTCTAAATAAAAGAAAGGAAGAAAAAGACTTTAAACTAAGATTGCACTATATTTTTGCCTTTCTTATTTAGAAAGGTCTTTTACCCACTACAATTGTCTCTTAGTGAACTTTTAAATGCGTTTCCAAAATATGACTTCTTAAGATACAAGCCACTACATGTTTTTTTTACCCAAGAGAAACTTAATTTATTTAACCTTAACTATAAAGCTAGACATTTACGATCGTTCCAAATGGAGCGGCTTGGCGCGACATCACTCCAATGGAGTGATGGAGTGACCAAGAAAATAATAGTAAAAGGTAATATATTGGACCAAATGGAACGATCTCTAATGACCCCTCATTTTACTATCATTTTCTTGGTCACTCCGTCACTCCATTGAAGTGATGTCGCGCCAAGTCACTCGATATGGAACGACCGTGAATGGTCAGCTTAAAGGAGATACAAAATTATTATCCTTTACAACCTAAAAATGCTTTTTCAAAAAGAGACTTCGTTGAGCGACTTACAAACATAATAATTTCATCTAGGACCTAAAAATGCTTTTGCAAAAAGAGCTTGGTTAATTGAGGTCTGAGGAAAGACCAGCTATAAGAATCTCTTGAAGGAGCACCAATTGCATGCATTTCTCAAGGTGTCTACATGTCGATTATGTGATTCATATTGTTTAAAGCTCTAGCTCAGCAAAGAGATACAAGTAAAAGGAAAAAATGGAAAAGGAAGTAGTAGAAGGAAAAGGAATTAAAGAGGAAAAAGTACTAATAGTAGTAAAATGATAAGAAATAAAAGAGAAAAATTGGTAGAGGTAAACGTGGTAGGGAGAGTAAGAAATATAAAAGGAAGAAGAAGTAGGAGAGAAGAAAGTAAAGAAGGCAGAAGCAAAAGAGGAAAAAGAAGCAGTATAAGTTGAAGAAGAAGATTTTTTTAATCAACTGTAGCTATAATTGGTAGTCTAGTACCTTATTAGATTAGTGTACGTACATTACCTTAATTTCTGAACAGTTGGAAGTACTAAAGTACTAATTGCCCTCCTCAACTTAATTGCACCTTGGAGTAATGTAATTTACATTGCTTGTACTGTTAGTTAAGGAATTGTAAGTGCTTACAAAATAATTGTCATCTACGTGCTTTTTCTAAATAAATCTTTTATCAATACCACTTGGCCTTTATGGTAAGGAGAGGATGCTGTTATATAGCAATAACCTTATTTTTTGGTGATTTCAAGGTAGTAATATAGTTATATCCTCTTCCACAGCAAATTTAGCTGCTCTTCTCACCATGAAGCATTTTATATTTTTAGATTACCATTACTACTTGGCCTTTATCTATAGTAAGGGCAGGATGCTGTAATATAGCAATAACCTTATTTTTATTAAGGATTTCAAGGTACTAATGTGGTACTTTCCTCTTCCACAGCAAATTTAGTTGCTCTTCTTACAAAAAAAGATTACCATGCCCAATATCTAATATACTTTTACTGAAAATCTGGCCAAGGTACACGAAATTGTCCACCTTTTCCATCGTTTTAAAGGCTAGTTGGACTGTTTTACTGTCACTCGTAATTTTGTGTTATCCATGTTTATTACCTGCCCTACGTGTTTGTATGCATTATTAAGTTCTTCTTGTAGTAGGTGTACCCTTCAGTTCTTTCACATCGTACGAAATTAAGGCCCTTAAAAGTGGGGGGCTGAAGTAAAATCTTTCTATATTGTTTTCGCATACTCATTGTTTAAAGACGGTCTCCAGTGCCAATGTGATTAATGGGATTTCAGGATATCAAAAACTTTGCCACAAGAAGTAATATATTTGCTTTTAATTGTAAAATTCTGCATTATGTGATATCAATAAAGGTATATGGATATGTACTTAACTTAGACTTGGATGCACACTTGTTGTATCTTCTATTGCAGCACAGAACTCTTGCTAAAATTTTAGAAATCAAAATTTTGCCATAATTAGGAAAAATTTGCTTTCTAAATTTTCCTTAAGTTTCAGAGGAACCAACATTGCTTGGGCAGCGTATGAAAAGCTCAGACACATCTTTAAAAGCAAAATTCCGATATGGCTGAAAGGAAAAGTATACGACCAGTGTATTCTGCCTGTAATCACATATGGAGCGGAAACCGCCAAGTCTGCAAAGAAGCATAAATAACTTAACGTAAAATGGAAAGATCAATGATTGGGGTACATCAACGAGGACCTACGCAAAAAAACTAAAGTAGTGGACGCAATTGAGCGAATAATAAGTCTCAAATGGAAATGGGCTGGCCATGTGGGTCGAATAAACGACGAAAGATGGACAAAAAAACTAGCAGAGTGAAGACCAAGAGCCAACGTAAAATGGAAGGATCAATGATCGGAGTATCCCTACAACACCACATCACCAACGAGGACTTACGCAAGAAAACTAAAGTGGCAGACGCAATTGAGCGAATAACAAGTCTCAAATGGAAATGGGCTGGCCACGTGGGTCAAATGAAGGACGAAAGATAGACAAAAAAACTAGTAGAGTGAAGACTAAGAGCCGACAAGCAAAGCAGAGGTAGACCATTCACGCGTTCCACCGATGACCTAAAAAGGATCGCAAACAACTGAATCCATGAAACACAAGACGATGGATCGCTATGAAGGAAGCCTATCTCCAGCAATGGACGGGATGGGCTGGTTGATGATGATGATGATGAGTTGCTTCCGAGTAGACGCATGACAATTATCTTGCTTGACAAGCATGACTGCCCTAAACTTCAGTATGTTTTTAATTACAACTAACTTGTAGGATGAATATTCAAGGTTTAAGCCACGAAAAATGTGTTATTGGTCTTGTCACAAAAAACAATTTTTACTGTTCAGTTTCTAAACGGTTCTTCTTCTTTAGGAATGTGCTCTTAACTCTATGAAGAATTAATTTTCCCATTTCCTAAGGTTTGTCGACTACGACTTCCTACATTATTTTTTTAGTATAATTAGCTATCCATACCTTTTCTCACACATAACTTTACCAATTGCGAAAAATTTTGGATTTTAGAGGTATTCAAATAATACTAAAATTGCTTCTTTCTCTTAAAGAACAATCTCTACTTAAGAAGTTTTGAAAATGTTTTCCAAAAAATCAATTTTTGTTATTGATCCTACCTTGTGTGCAGAACAATCGTCGTCACTTTTATTTTTAGGAAGAGAACTTGTTGCTCTTCGACAAAAAAGACATTTATTTTTCTCGTTGGAAAAGGCAATAAAATTGTATAATACAATAGTAATAGTGGGTATTAACGATTAAGTTTATTGACAACAAAACTGTTAAGAACCTTTACCTTTATTGCTTTTCTTGTTATGGGTGACAATTCAGCTAATGAACATTTTAATAGTAAAAATACATATTAGTTAACGGAATTTATCTTTAAAACACAAATTATCTTCTAAATAGAAGTTTTAGATCCTTCTTGTAAAAAATAGTTTTATGAATAATCCTCATCAATATCTGATCCAGAAATTTATTTGATTTACTCTTTATATTTAGAAATTACATTCAAAAACATGCCTTTATGACTTTATAAGATACAAATTGGGTTTAAGTCGCGTAAAATTTTTGATATACTTATAGCATTGTAATGGTAAGAGAAACGTTGTCAATAACCAATAAATTTACACTTATAAAAATGACAATTTCATTTAAAAACTTCATAAATCATTGATTTTTAAATCAGAAACTTTACAAAATGTTTAATTTTCAACAAACGAATTTAATTTTAAAAAAGAATCCTAAAAGTCAAGATTTAATTGAAAATTAATTCTTGGAAGTAATGATTTCATGTACCACGTAAAAAAATTGAAAATTCTGTTACAGTGTACTACAATGTAGATACAATGCAGCTACCACTCACCCCTAAATAGTTCGAGGGTTTTCGGAGAGATGTCGCATGTTTGTGTTTCAACCCTTGTGGAAGTGCGTGCATTTGAGTATTGACCTAAGGGGTGGCTTTCCAAAAAGTCCGCTAGGTGCTTGCACGGCGGCTCGTTTACAAACGACAATGTTACTACCAGATAGAACATTATTTAGATTGTCAGATACAGTAAATGGCGTAATAAAAATCACAAGGAGCACATGCATTTTTACTGTATCATAAAAAGGCAATAAATTTAAATGGCTCGTTATAAAATAATAAAGCACTACGTGTTGTTTGTAACTCTTTTTATATTGTTATTATCTTCTTCTGTGTGTATGTGTAGTATTATTTCATTGATTTGTATCGTAACTTTTTAAGAGCGAGCGTGCGCTCACACTTACAACACTTTGTGTAAATATTTTTTATTTTTAATTGATGACCCATTACAAATGACAATCACCAATGTACATTTTAATTACTTGCGTTGTAATACAAGTTAATGACTATGATAATAAATTATTTACATTTTACGTAACATTAACGAGGAGAAAGAACCGTTTTCAAGCTCTTAAATTGTTACCAATTTTGGATCATTAATTTTGAATTGCGCAACTCAAAATTTTGGTCATCAATTTTAAAATTATGCAACCACTTGCACGACTACCATTAAATTGATATTTCATGAGGAGATGGCGTTGGCAGTGCTAAATTTAGGGGTGTTGTGGTGTGAGGTTTTTTTTTCGCACAATAGATAATTGCGAATCTGGTTTTGCTATTAAAAGCTAGATGGACGGTAATAGAGAGATGCACAGCGACGTGGGATATGCTCTCGATGGCTTTATGCAAATGTTGTGTTAAGATAAGCGAATGCTGATTGGAGCTTTATACGCAGTTCGTATGTTAATGGGAGGAAAAGAATTTCCATAAAAATCAATGCACCGATACTTATGTTGTATCTTATCATGGATGCAAGCGAAACTATTCAATAGTCGATTCTATTCTTCCCGATACAATCTCAACTTCTATAAAGGACTCGATCAAGGAGATACCATTCGAGCTCCCTGAAAAGGCTTTGAAATGGCTGCAGGAGACATTACGCCGCTGTTCAATTCCTGTTCGAATTCCTGTAGAGACGTTTCGAATTCCAGGAGCTTATATCGGAAGCGTCGCGGCGCCGCACCGCCAACTCCATGACCTTTCACGTCATAAGTCGTTATCGACACACGGACCGCTGGCCCCCCATCAACATCTCGATCATGCTTGATCTACGACGATAGTTTTGATCATCAAACACACGCTTTTTCTTTCCTATCTACCCTCATCTTTTCACACCGCACCCAATTATCACAACGGATTTTTGTCTTATTTCTACACAACGTCTCCTATTATTCCTAGCATCATCATCTCCTATCATATACATCATCACCATCATTTCACACCGAATCACATAAAAAACAATACAATTTTTTTTTAATAATTTTTAACGCGAATTTTATGGTTTTCTTATTAGGAGCTCAATAGCTGTTCTTCGTGCAAAGAACGTTTGAATATTGGATGAAATTTTTTGTAAGATTATTGATTTTATAATTATATTTAGGGAAAATCTTTACACGTTGTTTAAATTTCACCGAAAAATCTTTGATTTTTCACATATAATTGAGGAAAATCTTTAACTCTTTCATAAATTAGGGTTGTTCTATTATTTTTATATTTTTATTTGAAGGAAAATCTTAAATTGCTTCAAAATTTATGGTTGTAAATTTTTTGAGGGTGTTTGTTTTTTTAAAAGGAGCTTATTGTTTTGTTTTAAAAAAATGTTTGAAGCTTAAATGACAATTTTTAACGATCCATTGATTTTCTTTTTGCATTTGAGGAAAAGCTTTAACGTTTTTCTAAGTTTGCTGATTAGGGATTTTTAAGGATATAGTTTTTTATAAGAAGCTCAAGAATATTATCCTTCGTACGAATTGTTAATGTTATTAACAATGTTAATACAAAAGGATCCTTTTTTTATATTTCATTACTAAATTTTCTCTTTTCTTCAAAATTGGATGCTTTAAAGTCTCCAAGGGAAATAGTTCTTTTATAAGGAACTCAATAATTTTTGTTTTTGAGCCCAACTTGTTTTTAAAAATGAAGTGAAAATAAAAAATTCCTTGATATTATTTATACTTATATTCAAGGAGGAGCTTTTGAGTTTTTTAAAATTCGTAATTTTAAAGTTTTGGGGCGTTTGAATTTTAGTAACTAATGCATTGTAAATTTTTTGAAAATTAAATGAAAAATTTTGTAGGATCCATTAATTTCACTCAGACCCAAGCTTCTTCTGAAAGTGCACGAAAGGTGCACTAATAATATTTATATTTTTTAACAACTTTATCACAAAATTTTTAAACAAGTGTGCTCTTTACATTAATACATCTATAAAATGTAATAAATTCAATATTTTAATTGTTTTGAAACCCAAAGGACATTATTTTCCAAACTGAGGCGTGACCTCTATGGAGAGCTCCTTGAATTAGTAACCCAAAGAACATTTTTTATTAACAATTTTCTAAAATTTGGGGAATTTTGGTCAAAATTTTGTTAAAAAATAGCAATTTTAATGTTGATCGACAAAAAAAATATTTTTTATCGATTTTTGCCATAATTTAGATGATTTTGGATGTAATAACAGTGATTTTGGTCAAATATAATCAAAATTTAGATAATTTTGATTTAAATTGTAAAGATTTTAGACAAATTTGAGCAATTTTCTGTAAAATATTACAAATTTGTTTAAAAATTCGATTATTTTGATTAAATTTTAGCATTTTTGATCAAAATTTTTTTTACCTCTTTATATTTTAATTTAAAAACTCAGTAACTAAAAGATTTAAATTTTTTTTTGCAAAATATGCTCATCCAGGAATCCATTTCATGGTTTTACATATTTTTTCCTGTATTTATGTTAATTAATGTTAAAAGAATCTATTTTCAGGGAAAAAATAAAAAATCGCTGAATTATATATATTTTTTATGCCTGGGGATGTGTCGGGTTCGAAAAGTAAGTCGCCGTCAAAGGCAGATACAGGGAATGACGGACGCAATGGGTCTGTGGATGACACCGTACTTAGTAAAATAACCACAAAACGGTCATTTACAGTTTTATGGCCATCTTTTGGTGCCGCCTTCGCACAGATTGTATCTCCCAGGCCTGTAAGGTGGCCCCGGTCTTATTTTTATGTTCGATGAATGCCTCATAATGAGGTGTGTTACGTAACGCTCTTATGCCTTCGAAAAAAATGGATATAAAGACGCAATGGTATTACAATAGATAATAAACTTCTTTTATGTCTTCACTTTTAGGAAAAATTATTACAAACCTGAAAAGAGTTAATACGTTGAGTATACTTCAGAATTATTTATTTTTTCTTATAAAAATTATTTTTTCAATCTCATTAACAAAAATCCGAAATAATCAATTTTCCTGAATTACAGTTTTAGGACATTTTTTATTTTCAAGAGAATGAATGTTTTGAAATTAATTTTCTCCTTACCTCTTCGAACTGGATCTTGTCCTATTTTTTTAGTCTTTTTGTTCTGTTGTTGATAACATGCCACCTAGGTACATTTTTTTGCAAACCAAATTTGTTATAAATTAGATTTTAAACACTTTTGTACTCCTATGTTTTTTCTATAAATTTGATAGTTTTTGAAATATTTACAAATAAACAAAAAACCTAACCAATAAACTATCACTTCCGGCAAATGGATTTCATTTAAAAGTCACTGCATCTTTTCAATTTTCGTTAAGAGCGCAAATATAAATTTCTAGCCCAATCAGTTTAGTATTATGGGCTGTAGAGAAGACACACCCAGGCAGACAGACAGACACCACATTGAAAAGTACTTTTTCTGATTGAAGGGAGGCGTGTAAATTAAAAAAAAAACAATAATTTTGAAAACAAAGTTTTTTTTAAAAAATACCACTGAAAAAAATTCTTCTTCACCCAATAAAAAAATGTTATAAATAAAAGTTGTTCCAATTTAAAACAACTTCATTTGTAAGAACTTTTTTTTAAAAATATTTATTCCCTAGAAAATAGATGCAAAAAATTAAAAAATGATGGAGTAAACTTCCACTTCCGGTTTACCAATTCAATCCAAAAAGTTCTTGATACTATAAAAAGAATCTTAGTTATAAATTTAGCCTGTAGATATAAGGCGGAAAATTTCACACTCGCACTAACACAAGCACACACACACATACATACTCACACACACGGACATACAAAGGTGGTAATTTTTTATTCAGATAACCTCAAAAAGTCGACGAAGAAATGTTAAAAAAAATGCACGATTACTATATTTTCCTTTTTTAGAATATATAAAAATATCGAAAATTACTTTTTTCAAAAATATTACTGGCAAAAAACTATAATTTGAAAATAGATAATAAAAAAATATTTAATTCCAATTTTTTTGCTTTTTTTAATTTTAAAATATTTTTACTGTGAATAATCCATAAATATTTTTAATGAAATCATTCATAAGTATGTATTACAATCAATTTTAAAATTTATTGCTTTAAATAATTAGTAATTTTTTTATTCCTTTGTTCCAGGTATGTTTTGGGTCATAAAAAGCAGGTAAGTCTTATGAACATTTTCATTTTTCTTCCCTCTTGATATTTGTGTTATTGCGCATTGAGAGTCGTAGGAAATATGATGGATAAATATTTTATGGTAGAGTTCATTACATAATACCTATAGTTTTATTACATTACATACTCGTAATAATTTATTGGATCCTAACTTGGAGTTTTTTTTATGATTAAAAGTTGGAATAAGAGAGAGGAGAGAGGTATTTCCGTGTGAGTTTACGGTTTTTTTAGGGATGTAAGAGAGTCGTTATTATTAGAAGTAAATATAATGGGATTATTGTAAGATGTACGGGACGGTTAGGTAGGTAAAGCAAAGGTCAGCGCGCGCGAGTTTGTTTTGAGGAAATTGTCGCTAGATGGAGTTAGGGGGACCGTTGCGTGTGCGGACCGCGCTCGGAACGCGTTTAAATAAGTCGAGCGCTAAATATGATTTGAAGATCTGCGAATTTGTTATTGTCATGTTGTTGTTCTGGGATGATTTGGAAAAGTGTGTTTTTTGTTGAAATGGTCCATTTGGAATGGAACGTGTATGTGTGTGGTACGGAGAGCGGCGGTTGCGTGCAGTGCGGTGCTTTGGGGCTGTCGGGTATCGAACGCCGCGTGGCTTAGAAAGGCCCCCATTGGCCACGGCCGCACCTGCTCGGATTGGCGCGCCCGTGGAGGGGCGCCATTACCGCTCTAGTACCGCGGATAAGGCATAGAGGGCTATAGACTGAACATACATGGGTCATAAAGGATTCGAAGAAGTAGAGGAGAAGGACGCGTAAGAATTTCTCTGGGCATAGGGTTAAACGACGTTGAGTAAAATAGCTATTAAGTGCGCGGCCGTACAGCGTGTGAAGTGTTAATTGTTCGGACTATGACCGGCTGTGTGCGGTGCAGTGATCGGAACCAGCAATGAGTTCCAAATTCATTATTGATAGCATGCTCCCAAAGTACCATCAACAATTCCATCATCAACAGCTGTTTCCTAATCCAACTACTACCTCTTCCATCGAAGCCAGCCTAGCATCCGTTGTTAACTACAGTTCTTCTGGATCTCCAAGTGGATCATCTCCGCAACATTCAAATAGTAGTGCTTCCTCCACATCTCCCGCCTCCAGAATGTATCCTTACGTATCCGCCGCCACCGCTGCCGCCCATCACCATCACCAACAACAAGCCGTTGCTGCCGCGGCCTTCAACGCCGCCGCAGCTTCAGGAACAATGGTACCTGGTGCATTTTCCTCGAGTGCGAGCACGGCGGCTTTAGCCGCCGCCGCAGCAGTTGATGCTGCCACGGATAAATCCTGCAGGTACACAGCAGGTCTCACAGGAAACGTCGCACCCACAGACTCTATGGTAAACTACACCCTTGGACATCACCACCAAAATGGAGCAGCGGTTTCAGCAGCAAATTCCGTAAGCGCAGCTTCAGCATCCATGGCAGTCGCCGCTCAATTCTACCACCAAGCTGCAAGCGCCGTCGTTGATCCTCTTAACTCCTGCTCACAACCAGCAGCACCAGGAGGTCAACCCATACCTGACATTCCAAGATACCCTTGGATGTCAATTACAGGTAAACACAATTTACAATTTTATTGCTTCAACCGTCGGAAACTTCATGTCAAATTCGTTCCGACGGCACGCTCTCAACGCTCATCATTGGCGCATTTTACACATCGGGGTAGTAAGTTACAAAAAAATAGCAATAAAACATGCGTTTAATGGCCACTTAGTAAGCTATAACAATAAAACTAGCCATAAACCTGAACACACAAAAATCACTTTTGAATGTGTGGTGACTCTTTCAATTCATCGAAGCGCGCGCGTGATCGTGATTTAACTTTCAATCAGTTTCACGGGGACGATAATAAAATTTTGTGGCCGCAATATAATAATAATAACAATAATATTTATCATTCAATTCATATTATTATATGATTATAATAATACAAAATGGCAATTAAAATTGTAATAGTGGCAATAAAAGTAATTTTATGGCGCATAAATGATTTTTTATGGCGAGTTATGCAATTTTTTTTAATGGATTGAGTACAATATTATCAGGTTTTGAATAATACATACTAAACCTTCCAATTTTTCAAAAATTTATACATTGGTGCTTTTAAAATAATTTTCGAAAATTATTTGCAACTACTTTGTGTTGTTGATCAAAGAGAGCAAAATTTAGTTCATTGGTGCTTGGATTTTTTGTAATAAATCAATTCAAAGACTTTTAAAATATATTTTATCGCAATTTTTAAAAATTTTGGGCATTGGTGCTCAATCAAAATTTTGGAATATTTTTCAAATTTAATTCAAAATTTTTGGAAATTATTATGTTTGAAAGACATTGCTGCTTTGAGGAAGAGCATTAAATGGAATAATAATGTGGGCATAAATTTGTACTTAATGGTTCATTAAAGGCGCAATTATCATTTATTTTATTCCCTACTTAAATAGTCTTTGTTTGTTATGATTTATCCCGCACCATTGTTCGTTTAATTAAAATAAAGAAATGTTGGAAGAGATTATAATTGTTGTTGTTTTTTTTTTTGCAGATTGGATGAGCCCGTTTGACCGTGTGGTGTGCGGTGAGTACAATGGTACATATAAAACTTTTTATTTTTTTTCTTTAGCTTTAAGTTTTTGCTTTATCATCACACGCTTAAGCCGTTTAAGTGATTATAATGCAAGTTAATTTTAATTTTTTTGAATCAAGCGACCCTTGCTATTATAAACTTGTTACAACAAATTTGCGCTAATCGACGCTAATAAACAAAACAAAAAAAAATCGCGCGGCAATAATTATTCCATAACGGCCCCATTAATTATTTTTATTGCGGCATTATTTATTTTATGAATCTTTTACGTGTTTATGTTTATGTAACACTATCTACGCTTTTTATCTGTCACATGTGGTAAAGTTTCTTTTTGAGTCTGCGCTTTGACCGAGGAGTTTTTGGGCTGACGTAAGTCATTGTTGCGCGCCGCGCTGTTTTGTCTGCTGCGTTAAATGTTTTGTTTGCGCGTAGTGACACATTCACTTGAACGTGATTGACCTTGGATCATTTCAACTAACAATTCAAAATAATTAATGAAGTATTTTTTGTAAAAAGATTAATTAAAAATTAACATTAAGGCTCTTAGTGTAGTTCCAAAAACGTTTTTTGATTATCTTCAATAGAAGAAGAATTCAAATTTACTTTATTATTATATTATAAATTTCTAAGAATTATTTTCTTTGGTAGAAGAAGCACGTTGCTGTTGTATCATAAATTTTTGTTCGTGTTCCAAAATAATTGATACTCCACGTAACGAGAGAAATTATAAATTTTGTTTAAAGTTTTTGATCTCATAAATTTTTGTTATAGATATATGGATAACAATCTTCTTTATGATTGTGCTGTGCCATCAGGTTATTGCATATATCTTGTATTATTTCTCTTAATAGGCTGTTTTGATATCAAAGTGCGAAGTTATGGCGTATAAAATACTTAAATGTGATTTTTATTTGGTTAACGGCCAATTTTATATTCAAAACAAGTAATTTTTGTTAACCTCAGTTATCTATGCTGTTTATAGATCATCAGTAATAAAACTGTCAAGTTCCTCAAAGCTTATCGTTTCGAATTAGAGCGGATGTGAATAATTTTTATTCCTTCTTCCTAGAATTAAAAATTATTTCTCTTTTCGGATTTACTAAAGGATTGCAAAAACTGAGGTGGTCACAGTAACTTTCTAAAGTTTCGTATTGGAAAGGTTGGTGATATTTTTTACCTTCTTGCTAGAAGAGAAAGCTTGCGCGCTTTTTGGTTAATTATAAGGGGTTGCAAAAAAAGTGTTAGGTCTTGTTTAAAGTGAAAGTTTGCTTTTTTACGGTTTCCTTAGGGGTTGGTGAATGTTGTACATGCAACTTTCTAAAATGTATTTGGAAGTTAGTAGAAGAGTTAAAATTAAAAAAAAAACAAGTTTTTAAGTTGGAAGATTTTAAAAGGGTGGCAGGTTTTGTGAGATTGTAAAGAGTTGGAAGATTTCGAGGAGTTAAAAGTTTTTGGTGCATTTGGAATATTTTGAAATTTTTGGGCGATAGTCCTGACATCACATTTGGTTTGAATCGTGTTGTTAAAAGCGCCTTAACACATTTATACTTTGTCACGCTGTTAAGTTAAATAGTTATGACTGAAACGAGACTCACTTATATAGTATAAACACGAGACGTAAACACATTCCAGCTAGGTATACATAACATTAGCATGCCAGTGCCAGGCATAAATAAAAAGTAAGAAAAGTGAAGAGGTAAATCCTAGTTATTGCGTTATATTTCAATCCGGTTGCACGAGATGCACATCCAGTGCGAACTCCGCCATGGCCACGGCATTCAGAGACGTCTCGGGGGCCCTCTTCAAACTATTTTATAGCCTTTTTTCCCTTCCCTCCTGCCATGCCCAGGCGAGCAAGCTTGATCGAGGAACCAGGGTATAAATTACAGCCCTCCTCGCCTCCCCACACCCCCTTTCCGCCGCACAGCGCTTGATTCATTCCACGCCGGAGAGAACCTGCCATGTTTCATTCCTATCTAAATTGGGATTTGTATTTTTTAAGTTGTAAATTATTCGGTGCTTTTCTTTGTAATCGCCTGCCTTGTTTATTATCTGTTTTATGCCTCATATTCACGATTAATGATCGACCAGGAATAACCAACCAACCAAAAAAAAAATCTTTCCATTTCCAAAGTAATCCTTAAATTATTACACAATAAATCCCAACACTTCACCCAAATTTACATAAAATATGATTTTAATTTTTTTCTGAGTTATCACATGCAACCAACCCAAAAATATTTTTATTGCTCACTTTCTTGCGATTAACACATTATTCAAAAAGATAAAACCCTACAGCAATGTTTGCTTCATAAACATTCATAATATTTTTTAATATAAAGTTGGCATTGGCGTCATTTAAAATTCTAATTAAGTTATAAGATAATAAAAAGGAAACGTTTGATTTAAATCTGTGATTTAAATCGTGCCAGCTCAACATGAGAGCAGCTGTAATTCGAAAATTTATTCCAATTCTCGAAAGGTATAAATCAACTTTCAGAATTTGTCACTAAAAATTTAATTAAAAAATAAAATTCACAAATTGGGCAATTTTTTAATTGCTCACTAAATTATTGATTTTATTAATGATAATTAAAAATTGTGCGACGTTCTATCTCTTTCCTACCATCTTCTTAGCATCGTAGAGCCACATTTTCTATGATCGCTTTTTAGTCGTTTGTGGTTCTTCTTAATTTTAATGTATCAATCTATGTGCTACGTTTTCTGTCAATTGAATCATTTGAAAAGGTTGTTTAGTTAGTAGCTAGCAGTTTTCTGAACTAAGCAAATTGTGTTAATAGTTATAATGCTGTTTTTTACATCAGCAGGAAAGGATTGTAATTTTATTATGCCTTTTGTTTATTACACCCAAATAAATAAGTAGATCCAATAGTTGTTTAAATTACTAAGGTTAAAACACAAAACAAAAATTAATTCGTCTTTGAAATTTCCTAATTTTCAAAAAAAAATTATTCATTTATTCATCACTAACTTTTTATTTTTGAAGCAAACTTTTCGAAATAAATATTTTTGGATTCAAAATTAAATTTTCTCTAATAATAACAAAAACAATTATAATTTTCCGTTACAATTTTTTTTACCAAATTTGCAACAGGGCTCGTGAGACTCAAAAAAGAGTGCCCTAATCAACTCAACAAAAACCATTAAAAATAAAGTACGAAATTATAATTTTATTTAAATTCATTTTTTTTGCATTTTTTATGTTCAAAATGGTAATTTCTTTTCAAGGTGTTGATTATGTAGTCCATAAATTGTGGTTTTTCATAAATGCCAAAATTAGATATGTGTTGTTGAAATGCTTAACCTCTTTTTTTTGTTTCTAATATCAAGTAGGTTGTGACATTTCTTAAAACTAGCAAAACTAAATTTATGTAAAGCAAATCGTTAAGTTGAACATGTAACGACTTAAATTGATATAAAATTATTGGTTGCGGTCAACGGTTAGTTCGCCATTACAGGGGTAACTAACAAAGTTAAATTTTGCAAATATAAGGTATCTTCTTCTTTATGTAAGTTAGACTATGGTGTGTTATTTCCACTTCAAAGATGTCCGCTGTTTGCATTTCGTTGATCTTAATCTTTATTCCATAAATTAATATAAATTTTACAGAGATTGGCTATTTTTTATTATAGTGCTTACAAACATATACGTGTTCTTCCAGACTACGTCCTTCATCATTCTATTATACGTTCTAGGTCTTTGTAATCTGACTTCCTTCTGCAGTATTTTATTTTTGGATACATTCACACTTAGATAACTGAGTTCCTTAACTTGTTCTATCGCTTTGCAGTATATTTCCAGCTTACAACTGTTTTTTGCTAACATTTTTTTTAGAAAACTCATCTAAACTCAGTTAAAAGTCTTAACATTTTGTTTTTCCAATAAAACTAGGTTTTAAGAATATCAAAAGTTTTTTTTTTTGCACATGTAAATTTTCTCGTAGTTTTATTGGTTGTACACCATTCAACCTAGGAGAAGGGCTATAGGAGAAAAAAAAATGAGGAATAATAAACAAAAACATTCAAAAACGAGAATTAAACATCTATAAACTGATAAAGACCTAAACTGCAAAGACAAGACCTGATACATCAAACGGAATTAAAACATCAGAAATAGAAAGAATCACAGCAAAATCAATGCGATGAGGGGGTAAAATAAATATATAAGAAAATCATAACCTGTATCTAGAGAGAAGAAATCAGAAAGAGTAATAGAGCTCTTTGAATTGCAAGAAAAATCAATACGCGATAAGAAGTAACATACAAATATTAGAAAACTACAACCTGGGTTTAAAGAAAAGAAAGCAAAAGCAATAATAGAGTCCGTGAAATGCAATGAAAATCAGTATGCGATATAGAGTAATATAAAAATATTAGAAAACCTCAACCTGTGTTCAGAGAAAAGAAAGCAAAAACAACAATAGAGCTCTCCGAAATGTAAGGAAAACCAATATGCGATAGGGAATGATATGGATATGGGAAAATTTCACCGTATCTAGAGAATAGAAAGCAAAAAAAAGAGACGTCTGAATTGCAAGGAGCAAAACTCAAATGGACAAAAAAGAATAGGCCGATCTAAGAAGATAAAGTAACAACCCAAACGTAGGATGACCAAGAAATGAACAGGTTGTAGCCTAAAATAACAGAAGGAAGAAGTGTAATAAGGAATGGTATCAAAACATCTCTTTAGCGCTTCTATAATCCCATCTGGAGGCCATCTGGAATGTGAAGCTTCGATTTTTGTAATTTTAGCGATTTTGTTTTATTCAATTCCTTCAAATCAAAATTAATATTCTAGTTTTGCTAAGAAATCACTTTATAGGGCCCAGCAGTAATTTTGGAAATTAAACAAAATATACGAAAAACATCTTTCGACATTTTTGTATTAACGTGCTTTTAGGAGTAATCACAAAGGACAAAATATGAAGGATGGTGATAAGAGAGAAACTAATATGCAGAATGTAGTAAATTTATAGATCAGACAAAGCATATAAGAGATCGCGTTGCTAGAACAAGAAGCACACACTCCTTGCCCATTCTAGCAACCCTTTTTTGTGGAAAGGCTTTCACAAAACTTTTTTGTGGGAAGGCTTTCACAAAAATCAAGAAATCACGTTAAAAGGATGAAGCAGTATGTGTACCACATTTTTTTGGGCGGACTTTTTTAAAAAAAAATATTAAAGGTATCATTACAGATTTTCATATTCATCATTTGTACCATTAATCTTAGATTTGATGAGGTTTTTGTTGAATTCGCATTTTCTTAACATTAGCAGATATGGAGTCCTAATATTCGTTTAAAACTAAAAAAATAAACAGTTAAATTGAAAAAAAAAAAACAATTAAAAATAATTCAAAAATTTTTGCCAAAATATTCAAAAACTTTTTTTTATAATTTTAATGAAATTAAATGTATCGGAAAGTCATGTGCTTGCCATAATAATTTTTTTTTTCGTGACACCGCGTGGAACTTCCATAATCAGCTGAAAAATGTTGCTATGAATTAACTTTAAAAGAGACTCCCTCTTGAGGTAGCTTGTAAACTAACTATAGACGGGATAACGGGAAACTTTCGTTGGTTTCATATAATATGACATAAATCTCTCGATTGCGCGGCCATTGTTAGATTGATCAGCACCGTCGTCTATGGGTAAAGTTGGGGTTTATCCCTCTTTCTTCTTGTTCTTCTTTCTACCCACTTCTAGAACTTTTGCTCATTTGTTTCCCTTTTTACCATCCAATATATTTTACTTCACATTTTTATCTCTTTGCCATAAGTTGTATTGTTTCCTTTCCCTTTTACATTACACTACATTTTTTTCTTCTTTCCAATCTGTTTCTTTCATTTCCTCATCTTTATCTACCTATGCTCCTAACTCTATTTTCTTTCTTTTCGTTTTTTCTAGTCAGATAAATTGGAATACCTATTTTACTTATCTATTTGAGTTTTCCAGTGTTTCTTGAGTTTTCTATACTTTCCTTTATTTCTTGTTGTACTTTTTTATCCATCTGGTTTAGTTCTGTTCTTATTATACCATTTCGCATCCTTCTTACTGCTTTTCTTGGATTCATCCCACATCTCCAGAAGCATTGCTTCCTTTTTTCGCAGGTAGACTAATTTTTTCTCCTCTTCTTGCTTTCTCTCTTTCCAACCCTTTCTTACTATGCAGTGTTTGCCTTATTCTTATTTTTTTCTTCAAATCTCTGTCTTTGCTCCTGCTTTCACACTTATAACCTTTTTTCTTTAATTATTTCCTTGTAACCTATCACCATCGTGTCGTTCTATCAATTACCTGACACCTAATATACATCTCATGTATTACTCTTGCACTTATTACCGACTTCCTATTCTTCTCACTGCTTTTTTTGGATTCATCACACATCCCCAGTTGTATTGCTTCCTTTTTTCTGCAGGTAGACATTTTTTCTTCCTTCCCTTTTTGCTTTCACCCTTTTTAACCTTTTCCTTGTGTTTTGCTTTTGCCCTTTCATTCTATTTGTTTTTTTTTCTTTAATTCATCCCTTATAACGTATCAACATTGTGTGGTTCTATTAATACCTTAATATCTTATGTATCACTCTTGTACAGATTCTCTTCCTCTTGCTTATCCTCTTCCCCCCAACAACTTCTTAGTTTTTTTTTGTTTTTTCTTTCCTACCTTATTTTTTTCTTGAAATTTAAGTGCTCTTAATTCTGCTTTCACTTGTATCTTTTTTTCTTTTTAATCCTTTATTTTTCTATACTTCAAATCTTTTGTTCTTGTACCTCCTTATCCCTCTGCTTTATTTCTGTATTTATTTTACCACTTCCGCCAATTCTTCTTTCTGCTTTTCTTGGATTTATCCCACATCTTCAAAAGCATTGCCTCCTTATTTCATTTTCCTTTCTTTTTCTTTTTTCCCAACACTGCAGTAGAATTTTACTTCCCATCTCATCCTTTCTTCAAATTTAAGTACCTTTGCTCTTGCTTTCGGGCTCATCTTTTTTAACTTTAATTCTTCCCAGATACTATAGTGCCGTTTTATCAACCCCCTGATCCTCAATATTTACTTTATTTATCACTCTTGTACGGACTTATAAACGCTGCAATTTTTTTCTTTCAATATCCCATGAGATTATCTCACTATTTGTTATTAATAACAATCTCACATTTATTTATTTAAACAAGTGCAAAATGGAGATTATTTTTATCTTAAGCAAAACGTAAAGTAAACATTATTATAAAAATTCAAATAAATCGCTGGCAGTGTTTTGATTTTCTTAGTAGAATCAAAATATTTCTCTCATAGCGAAAGAAAATTTTATCAGGCTAAAAAAATAAAACACGCAATTAAAATTAAAAAGCGCATTGCACAGATTAAAAAAAATTTGAAACAAGCTTGGCGCATTTTTTGCATTTTTGCAAAATTTAATTGCATTATTTTCTTATCAGACAATTTTGCATTGTTCTAATGGGCTTAATTGAGGTTATCAACGAGCGTATAATACTTAATATTGCGGATGCATATGCATTTAGCTTGAACGTTTTATATGTAGTGGTCATACTTATAAATACGCGTAAAAGCAGGAGATAAACGGGAATAACAATGCAATGCTCCGTTGGATAGATAAGACCAGTTTGTATCGATCGCACAGTCTGCGTTTTGTCGTGCTGCAATTACATTTTACAGGGCGTGGCGGATCCGAAAAGGTAGCAAAAATTTTTCGCCTCAAATAAAAAATTGAAAAGTTTCATTTTAATATGTTTGGAGATTTGTGCGCTTTGAAGTTTAACAAAGTCGTGTGGGGAAATTTACGGTATTATGGTGTTACAAGAACTTGTTCCAGACTGTAGTATAACGTACTATACATAAACATATCTAAAGTTTTAATAGGCTTAGCTCGCACTCTGTCTTTTGAAGGAAAAACAGGAGCTAGAAGCGTGTTGTGCTCTTTTTCTTTTATGCATAACAAACAATCACCAAGCGTGCGCGTAGAAAAGCAAAAATCCTTCAAATAAATCTGCGAAGCTACAAATGTGAGGAAAATTAGATATTTTATAAACAATAAAAGTAAATTATGTGATTGCACGAGGATGTTATTTTGGCACTGACCTAAGCAACCAGTATTTACACACAAGTGCAATAACCTTGCGTTGAACAATTTTTGGTTATATAAATTAGACTTATCATTACTAAGTCTAAAAGGACAACCCTTAACACACTCCTTTTTATTGTCTCCACAATGATTGCAGCCATATACCAATTATCTCCAAACTATACGAACTGCAAAAGAGTTTTATTGCATGTTGACAAGTTTTAT
>JARJDX010063473.1:0-14841 GCA_030264735.1 Gymnusa sp. GC000175 | reverse complement strand
TGATTTTATTGGAAAAAATATTTTAAAATTTTGTTTAAAAACTCTTAATCATATTTTTGATTATGTTCAAATCCACATTAAATATTAAATATTTGTTCAACTTTTAATATTTCCAATAAAATTGATCATTAATTTTGCATCAATTAATCAAATATAGGTATAGGTAATATAGGATATTTCGTGCTTTTTTTTCATAAAGAGAAAAAATTGCCTGACAAATAAATATATACAAAGTTGTAGTGAAATTCGGCAAATTTGTGCGTCGAAACTACTCGCGCCAAACTGGCCCGCGGCGAACCGTCCCTGCGGCGAACCGTCCCGCGCCAAAACGTTCCGCGCCAAAACGTGTCTGCGCCAAAACGGCCGCGCCGAACTGGCCGCGCCAAACCGGCCAGTTCGGCTATTGGTGACATAAAATTTTTTAAGCAGAGATTACATAAAAGCGTCAAAAGTTTCAGGCGCTATTCCCATATTATATTCCAGAAAATTATATTCCAGAAAAAAAAGGAATCATGAAATAAGTTTTTCAGAGGCCAATAAAGTACTGAAAGCTGTAAATTAAAAAATGGAATTCGAAAATAACACAATAACTTTGATAACACCCGAAAAATGGGATAATCACTGTAAGGATCTGGAATCTATAATTGCAAAAACATCGTAAATTCTTCAATTAAAATAAGCATAACACAGGAGAGACGTATCAAAAAAAAAGAAGAAGATCAATAGTCAATCGTTTATTTAGGCCTATCCATGAAATTGAGAAAAGGCACACATCAAATGAGGACCTACACTTGTTATATGTTGACATAAAAGGATAATGTATTTAAGAACTCTGATGGTCATCAGAAATTAGAAACAATAATTATTAAAATTGTTGTCTTTTTATTAGATGCAGTTTCAATACCCTCGACCTTCTCTTCCCATAACCATTTGTTGGTATATTTTGAAAACAATTATGATAAACTTAATATATTATCCTTCTTGCTAAATTATGTCCTAAGATACAGGAATAAGACAGGAATAAGACAAGATGGTATTCCTGTACAATTCTGAAAAAAAAAACAACAAGCTGGCTGCAGTCTACATTTATCACACTGCCAGAGAAACTAACCCAAAAAAATATGAAGTCCAGCCTCATTTGCCATAACTTCATTCTTAAAAGGAATACACAAAGGAATATACCGAAAATGCGAGGAACAGCTAACTCGCACACAATTTGGCTTTAGAGAAACTTTAGGGATAAAAGAAGCACTCCTTGCAATTCAGTTGCAAGGACTTCAACTGTAAGATTTATGTGGCATTCCTAGACAACTAAATGGCCATCGACGGGGTTAGACACGACCGACCAATATTAATCTTAGAAACAATTGGCTTACATGACAAAGAAATAAGAGTAATTTAAAACACATATTATTAGTCAACAGACATCGGAGTGGGCAAAGGAAGCAGTCGCGATAGAACGCGGAGTACGACAGAGCTGCATACATTCTCTAATACTGTTTAACATATTTAAGCTGGCACTAGAAAACAACGAAGAAGAAATAACCGTAAATGAAGATCTTTTAAATAAATTTAGATACGCAGATGATACCGTCATCTTTGCAGACAGTCTCGAGGGACTATATAAAAACTTCTTATGCATATCGCTGCATATCGCAGAAACCAGCCAAATCTATTGACTTAAATAAAACAAATTACATGGTTATAAGCAAATGTCAGATACCAACTAGACAACTAACGGTTTACCAACAACTTTTGGAAAGGGTCGCCAAATATTTATACCTGGATACAAGATAGGACAACGCAGAGAGAAGACCAGAACATAATTTATAAAAATAAAAATTATCTTCAAAACTCGAGACCTCGCCCAAGATTTCAAGATCCGTTCACTACGATGCTATGTGTTCTTAATTCTGCTTTACGGAATAGAAGCATGGACAGTAACCGATGCAAACATGAATAAACTAGAAGCTATTGTAATGCGGTGCTACAAGCGAATAATAAGAATCTCATGGGTAGACAGAGTCACAAACACTAAAGTGAAGTGAAAAAGTAGGCATAGCCTACGAAATTTTGACAATAGTAAAATCAGGAAACTAGAGTACATAATACATGTCATGCAAAACGACCAACGTTACAGACTACACAACTGATATTGCAAGGCTAAGTGCAAAGAAGAAGAGGACCAAGGAGAAGAAGAATGTCTCTATAACTTAAGAAAGTGGTTTTTTTAACCACTACCGAACTTTTTAGAACAACTGCGAACAGGGACAAAATAGCCATATTGATCGCGAACATCCGGAGTGGATAGGCACCGCAAGAAAAAGAAGTGTTCTAAAATGCTTCAAATTCATGGACGAAAAATCATATTGAACTGCACCAATTCCACTGTCGTTTTTAAACTAGCTGATTGAGTGTCTGCCTCTTCTTTTTTTTTTCATCAATAATCGGAAATAAAACACCGTTAATGTTAGTGCTATGTTTGGTTTACATATGACAACTTTTATGTTTTTTTATGTGGTCTCTTGATGTGGCAGCTATTTAATTTTGGTCTCCTTGGTCCTGTATTTCACCTGCCCAGTTACTCATATCAACGTTGTATAAATTGGGTGTGGTCTATATTTGATAGCGAGAGCTATAGCTCAACAACGAAACAATCCGTTATCAACCCATATCAAAAGTGAGTAATTCTTATTACGTATTTAAAAAATCTGACATAAGAATTTTGATAAAATGTGGTACATCTAACCGTTTTAAACAACCCGATTTAGTTCCTCCTTGAATAAAAACTTATTTAGGAGGTTAAAAACCACAATTTTCAGAACAAATATAGATTATTAACTAGATTATTAAAAACTTGCTCTAAAAGAAAAGAAAAAAATGTAGTTAATAGCCTCAATAATATACATATTAAATAAATTACAAAAAACAAATAAGGACAAAAGGGTGATTTAAAAAACCTTATTCAAAGACCTAAAAACTCCCAAATATCATATTATACCCACCTTCTCCTCTCCTATAAGAACAGACAAAATGCAAAGAACCTTATCGAAAGACTTCGGCTATTGGCAGTTGAAAACCAGCATAAAAATATATTAAAAATGATGAACATAACACAAGTATAAATGTAAATAGCCATTATTAACTTTTATTTATGAAGTAAAAGAAAGTATAGTAATCGCGAATATTTTCGAAATCAAGATTTTTGCGGAAATTTCCGTTTTTGACTCCGCTTATTCAGAAAAGGTTGTTTTTGAAGTGGTGTATGTCTGTGTGTCTGTAAGTTTGGTGTGTCTGTGTGTGTGTGTCTGTCTGCCAGTCTGTCTGTATGTGTCCTCTCTACAGCCCAGGCGGCTAAACTGACGGCCTGAAAATTCATATTTAAGCTTTTAATAAAAATTGGGAGGTCAGAGTGAGTTTCGGCTGATATCCAACAACAACTGGAGGTGGCAGTTTATTGGTTAGGTTTTTCGTTTTTTTGCAAATATTCAAAAACCATCAAGTTTATAGAAAAAAAACATAGCAGTTTAAAAGTGTTTACAAATAAATTTTCCCACAAATTTTGTTTTTATCATTTTATCAAAATTTAACATTTTAAAAACTCAACCTTGTTCGTTGCTAAAGAACTTTTTATTGAATTTATAGCCATTAATTGGCAGAAACTTGCTGTCATTATAATCAGCTGACAATTAATGAAATAGGTTATGTATCATTCAAAAGTGAGGGATGTCACTATAGGAGTTATTGCCAACATAAATTTCACAACAAAATGAAGTTGCAGAGACATACTGCCAACCTAATTGGCTGATATTTAATAAAATATAGTTATGTTTATATTAAAAGTATCGGATATATTTTAAATTCGTAAATGAAAGTCGTTTGGTGACCACACCTCCATTTTTTTATTAAACGTTTTATATATACAAACTTTAACTAGCGAAATAACAAAAAACATCTTCGTTTTTTACTTTAATTTGATTTTCCCTTAAATTTTGTAGCAATTTTTTGTTTGTGCACCTAAAAGAAAATTAATAAACCCTTTTGGCCAGTAATAGTATGTATTAATAAATTGTTTGGCCTCCTATTGCTTTTAATAAAATGTAATAGACATAATAAATTAAATTATCGACAGTTCGCAACCTACATATATATAAAATCAATTTAACAAGAGCTATTAATTGTGAAACTGTGAAAATTACAGAAAAAAAGGCTCTTGAGAACAGTTTATACATATAACATTTCAACGAGTTTTATTAAATAATGATTAATTTGAAATGTTAAAACAATAGACAATCAATTAAACAGTTGTTTTTTAACACCTGAAAAATATGGTGATTGATTTTTAGAGTTATTAATATTGTAAAGATTTAAATACTTATAAGGGTTTTCTGTTTTATTTTTTATTAAACAATTAAAAATTATTATTAATTGGGCGACTTGAAATAATTATTTAATTTATATATAATCTTAACACATAACCAGGGTTAAAGTGAGTTTATTATTTTATTCTTAAGAAATATTTACATTTATCTAAAGACACTATCATTAGTTTTAACAATTCCCAGAAAAAAAAACCTCAGATTTGCCAATGAAAACGTGGTTATTACAGACCGTCGGTTAATTTTGAAGATCATAGCATCTGGTATCGAACATGGCCTCTTGCTTAATACTAGTAAAAGCTAGTACATGGTTATAAGTAAAGGTCCGAAACCACTCAGCCAACACTTAATCGATAGCAACCTATAGAACGTATTACAACAACTACTTATCTCGAATTCACACTAAATGACCAATCACTTCCTGGTGTTAAGACGCAGAATAGAAATTGCAAAAGAGGTTATAAGGTCCTTTTTTCATGGTTTATGGACTTTAACGAAGGCATTACCCAGAAAACTCGAAGCGTTCGAAAAGTGGCTTTATAGTTGACTTTTTTCAAGATAACGTGGACGGATCGACTTTTGAACGACGATATGATGGAAAAGATGAGAAAGGATACAAAACCACTTTTGATCATCATAGACGAAAAATTTAGTACTTTGGCCATATAATGAGAAACAATGAGTCGTATGGAATACTGCACCTTATATCGATGGAAAGATGAATTGCCAAAGAGGAACAGCAAAAAGAATAATTAACAGCAACCCAGCTATCTAAAACAGCCATAAATAAAATCAAACTAACCAGGAAGCTAGCCAACATTCGGTCCGGATAAGCACCTTAAAAAGAAGAACAAATCGACAGATACACTCAGCAACACACAAAATTAATATGGCAAAAGAACCTCGATATATATATGTATAAAGTTTAAAAAAGACAGATAATACCACTACTAGTAGTAGAATAGTAGTTTTAGTCTAGATAAATAATAAAAGAAATATATCAAAATGAATTTAATTATTTTGTATTAAAATTTTACAGTAAAGTCAAAGGTATTCATAATAATGGGGGACCGCAAAATCTCCATAACAATTTAGGAGGGTCATTTGTTAAGGTAAATACACACGAGAGGGCGCCAAAATAAATTTTGTAGTACTTAACCTAGAAGTATGACTTCTTAAACCTCTGTTGGATCAGTGGATCCCAATCTTTTTAGGTGACGACCCAAAATGTCGAAAAGTATTTCTTTTACAACCCAGTCGCAAGTTAGCACAAAAATATGTGATGGGAAATGGCAATAATGTTTTTTCAGCGTTTTTACTCAATTAAGCTCTTGAAACCAAATATTGTAATCACCTAATTTTATGACGATCACATTTATTTTGAAACACTATATGTAGCTTCGAAAATGAAGAATTCTTTTCTTTTGACATATTTATTTTCTTATTAAATATAAAAATAAACCTATTCAAAATTATTTACATCCACGACCCACCAAAAATTGCACCTGATTCAAAGTTGGGTCGCGGCTATAAGGTTGACAACCAATTTTTATATACTCCGAGTGAGTAAGTAAGCAGTTTTTAAAAAAATGGATAAACATGAGTTTCGTGTAGTAATAAAATACCTTTAATTGCAGATCAAAGCTAGTTATACAAAGTCTATGGGGACTCTACCCCTTCTTTGAAAAGGAATTTAAACGTGGACGAACCTCCACTTACAATGAAGCGCGCTTAGAACGCCTAATTAAGGTCATTATATAAGATGTAGTTAAAAAGGGTAGAACCATTACAGGAACATATTGTGCAACCTTACTGGACAGTTTGAAAGACCTCAAGAAATTTTCTTTTTTTAACAGAAATAAAAGGAATCTCGCTAGACAAAGTGTATAACTATTAAAGGAGATTATAATGCGTATAATGCGCAAACTTGATTTGGACCAAATGTATCTGAGAAAATATAAAAAACTAGCCTAAGCCCTTGAACATTTAGTGCACAACCTACACCCACATGGCCATAAGTCCGATAGTTATAAAATCAAACACACTTTTTATCAAGAATATAAATTTGTTACATGTAACAATAATTTTATATATTTGTGAAGCGACATCTACCCGTAAATAACGAAACTCTAAAATTAAAATGTGTCGACGGACACACAACTCTGGGCATTCATAATACAGTGGTATCGAGATTGATTAATAATTACGTGACAGCGTAGATAGGCAGCCCAAACGATATTTGATATATTAATGATGATAAACCTCTGCAGTTAATCAGGTGTTTGGATATTTTAATTATTGGCGTTCCTTGTAAGTGACACTAAAAGTACCTGCGTAAGTGAATTATTATCATGTTCTTTTCAGAGCTAAACAAGATATCCACCAAGGTGTTGAAAGTTAGTTTTACTTACAGTTGAAAATAATATGATATAACTTATTATTATACATTATAAAAGTCTTGTCATTTACATGTGAACAAGACGCATTTATTCTTATGGCTCATTATCGAAATGGCATGCGAAATTCAGATGGTTCATGGTAAAACTTCTTGCAATTTTGCATTAAGCAGTTTGCTAAAGCTTTCCCAAATTGTCCCATCAACCATTGCATTTGTAAAGAAAAGTCAACAGGTAGACCTATCCTCCTAATAGGAGAAGTTGTAGATGTAGAAGATATTTAAACTCGAATGGAAGAAAGTGTACAAAAATCCATGGCAAATCTATCTGCGCAAACTGATATGTGGTCAAATCGCATTTTGATTTCAACGCTTCTATTCATACTGGTATTTCTGATGGATCTTGCCAAAGAGCACTAAAAAAAAGCTAAAAATGCATCCTTACAATGTTTCCTTTGAGTAGGATTTTGTACAAGTGTGCAATATTGCCAATGATTCATGTAACATTTAAATGATGATAACGTGTTATATTTAACTTTTATGTCTGATGAAGCGTGGTTCCATGTGTCAGGTTATGTCAATAGTTATAATTATACAACGTGGGCGACAGAGATTCTGAATAATTTACTTGAATCTAGTTTGCACCCGATAAAAATTGGAGTATGGGAGAGAATTATTGGCCAAATATTTTTTTATAATACATACAATAATTGGTGAGAGATATCGTCATATCATTTTGTAGCCACTTATTAAAAATTTTCACGATGACGAGTTACAAGATGGATTTTTCTAAAGGCTCATACTCATACCGACCCTTCGATATTTAAAATAATTTTTTGGAGATCTTCTTATTTCCCAAAAATAATTTTCTCTAAGAAGTCCTGATCTATCAACATTAGATTTTATTCTATTTGGCCATTTAAAAAACAATGTATTCAAAAATCGTATCCGCGCTATTGAAGAACTGGAGGAAGCTATTACACAAGACATTAGTAGCATAAATGAGGTAGAATTGAGAAGAGTCTTCAAAAAAAATTTAAAAACGAATTGATATATGTTTAAAAAATAATGGTGGTCATTTTGAACATTTACTATAATAAATAAAGACTTAACACTTGTTAAAATAGAAAACTATGAAATTCGTTTGATTTATATTGTTCATTATTCTATTAATCACATATAGGAGTATTAAATTATAAAAAGAAACACATACACGAATGAACTTACTGTCAGTACCAACGAAATGATTGAAATATACAAACATCTCATTAATTGTAATGGTTTCCCAGTTAAAATATCAAATGTCGTTTGGTCTGCCTACCTACTGCGTCACGTGGTTACTAATCATTCTCGATTACGCTGTATTATTATTACTATTACAATATGAATATCACCCATTTTTGCGGGTTAAATGAGTACAAATTTTTGGTATGTTACTCAAGATATATGTCGATCTCGAAAAGATCGTAAAGGAGGTGGGGTTACATGGCAAAAATAGCTTACCCCTAATATTGGTGTTAGTTTTACTTAAAAACAATAAAATGCAGTTTTTGTTTAATTTAATTATTGTCTTTTACTTTTATTTAGGAAGTAAATGAATATACTGTAATCGTGAAAAAAATCAAAATCGAGATTTTTGTGGAAATATCCGTTTTCAACTCTCTTCATTCATAAAAAAGTGGTTTTTGAAGTGGCGTCTGTGTTGCAGTGTATCTGTGAATTTGTGTGTGTGTGTCCACCAACCGCAAATGGTAGTTTATAGGTTGGGTTTTTAGATTTTTTGATTATCCGAATTACGGAAAAGACAGTATAAACGTCATTAAACTTATTTCAATATATTTTATTTTTATCATTTTTTTTTTAATTTAAATTTTAAGAGGTAATTGTTGTTCGTTGCTAAAGAACATTGTTAGTAAAATAATTCCCTTCTAGTTGCAGCGACATACAATTACACTATCTTAGACGGTTATGTACCTGTGAAAAGTCGAATGGTGAACACACCTTAATTTTTTAAATTATATTTTAAATTTTTACTCATATATTTTGGTTGGTGGACAGATTCTAAAACTGCATACTCCAGATAATCTCCAATTAAGTCATTTTTGAGGAAAATTTACTAAAACCCCATTTGTAATAAATTCTAAGAAAACTATTTCAATTATAAAGTTTTAAATAGTCTTGTTCGACTACGAATAATATGAATGAAACATAAGTTATATGCAATTTAAATAATTATTCTTATTTGAATTTGAAAATGAAAATATAAATAGTAATAATGAAAGTGAACGAGAGTAGGTGTTGCTTTGCATTGGTCTTGCAAATTGAACAATTGAATAAATTGAAAGTGAAGAAATGAAAATGTAACAATTACGGGGTTTGGGTTACAGTTGTTTGGCCGGATATATGGTAATAAATTCAATTTGTTCATGTCAGTTACACAAAAGTGTAGAGATGAGTGAATACATCATTAGAGATTCTAGACCATCATTGTCCGGCTTGGCTACTGTTGAAGATACAGAGATAAGGGCCCATTGTCGGACACCGATGGAATACTAAGAGCAACACCTAGGGCGGGGTGTAGGTGTGCAGCTAACAACTAGTGTCTACAGCTCGTGATTTATACCAGTACACCTAACAAGTCTAAATTGGGACTATAACTACGTTTACGTAAATTATTCCTGCTACCGCGCACAGCATGGGAAGTTGATTTTGTTTACCAGGGTTATGATTTATGGATGTCGATTAGATCTTATCTACATTTCGCTACTACATGAACGCGCGTGTGCGTTTGCTTTAAATTTTCCGGATTTACAAAAACGATTGTTTTCAGTAAATAAATGGCGATGCTACAAATTAATACGATCAATTTTTAAATTATGTGCTTGATACGATATTAAATTATCTATAAAATAGTTGCACGCTTTTACAAGTTCCGTTGTCTAATAATGATCTGGTATGAAGTAATATGCGTCGCGTACTATAGGGCTATAATTGCGACGATTGGCAATGGTTATTGTGGTAGGTCAAGGGTCGTGCGAACTGTCCCGCATAGTGATTTGTCGCGGCAAGTTGTGAGTGTATGGAAGTGTCCGCTCAACCTCACCTACACCAAGCGTGATAAATAATAATGCAATTGAATGTGACTAACTTTGCCTTTTCTGCACTGACCATTTGTATCATCCTAATGCGTACAATTAGTTTTATTTCTGTTGCATGGGAAGCTTTCATATATCCTTTAACACCCAGATCAATCTAAAACTAGAGATCCTTCCATGACGTTCTTTGGTATAATTAAAAGATACGCATCTAGTCGGAAAATTCAAAGGAGCGTGGATATTTCTCAAAGTCTCACGCACCCAGCCAGAGTGAGTTGAAATATAAAAAAAGCGCTTATCTTAACTATTTTCTGCATTGCTTGAGGACGGAGGACTTATTGCAAAATACGACCATTAGAAGCTGTTCACTTGCAACTTGTTACCGATCTTATCGGATGTTGGGAATCGCAGAACGTGACCTTGCAATGCTCTTAACACCTCTTGGAATCTGTACGTTTTGATTTTATATAAAAATTAGTCGTACACTTGGATTCTTTCTTGGACATGTTCCCAATTACAAGGCGTAATTTAGTTTATCTATAATAATACTTTACGCATCTTAACACCTCGTATGCTTACATTTTATTCGAAATTATCCACGCGAAGTACAAGAGGAGACTTCACAACATTACAACCTACATTTACTTGTGCAACTCTACAAATTAGCAAGATCCGAGTAAAATATATTCAGACCTACTGGGTGTATGCGTGACAAGCATTGTTTCTTTAATTGCGCCCAAGCCACGTGAAAAATTGTTTTAAACGACAGTTTCCTAACATGTGTAATAATTAAAATTAACAAATGCGCTCTCACACACTTGTGATATGTGGGTCGTGACATATATTCAAATGGTTGTTTAAAATGAGAACAATTTTTCTTCTTATTTTGGCGTTTTTAAACAATCAACAATAGTAAGTTGTAACCATGACCCACCGGACGAAGATGGCGTGACTCGCGGTCTAGTTGTAGGAATGACGTAACGTCCTCCTGTCACTCTAAATGTCGCTGCATCCTAGGCGGTACCTGTGGCCCGCTTGAGTATCCTTTATTAGGCCTTCCTTACGTAACTTCGCGAACTTATCCATTGTAATGTATAACGCAATCTAACACAGCTAAGTAATATTGTTCGAAACACGCAGGGCTAATCGTACCATTATCTATTGCACATCCAATATAGTATATTGTATAATTTATTATTGCATATGGGATTTCATGCAAGCGTCATTTGAAATATTAAATATTTTTAAATGGCGTGCAAATGAAAAAGAAAGCTGAAATGGCCAATTAGCTCGGTAGCTGACGACTTTAGATTGTTATTGATTACTACTGAATGCGAGTAATTATCGCGCCTGAATGATACTGATGAAGAATAATGAGCACATGCATGCAGGTACCACGCTAAGTTCTGATATCTGCTCTAATATTAATCTTATTATTAATTTTAACTTGATTGCCTGATTATCTACATTAATTGCTTCAACCATTATTTATTTTCCTTCCTCTTTATACAAGACTTCATAAATTATCGATACGCATTACCTATTGATTATAATAATTTCCAACACATTGCAAAATTTATGACTAAATTTTTTTTATTAATTTTATTAATTATTTTATTCAATCATTTTATATTTCATTGACAATCTGCATTATTCAAAAATTTAAAAAATGAACAGAGACAACAATTTATTATTTTTTTTAAATTATAAAACCTGGCCCATAGCCCACTATAAAATGATCAAATTTAACTGCACTGATCATTACTTTTTCAAAACATGCTCTAAATTAAATATTAGAGGTGTGGTCATTACACTCCGTAATATATCATCTAACGATATTATTTATTAGTATCAGCATTATGATTGTAGGGTCTCGGTGAAGACATTGGCCCGTCAATACTGGCCTAGATAGCAAGAAAGTCTGTATAATTAAAAATCTTTACTGGGGCCAACAAGCAAAAGTCAAAATTGGAGATTCGTCAACAGCAATAGATGTAAAAAAGAAGTCTGATAGGGCTGCATTTTATCTCAACCATAATTCAACCTGTACGCTGATGAAAATTTAAGGAAGCACTAGATGAACTGGAACTTGGCATAAAAGTGGACGGCGTACGCATCAACACACCGTCATCCTGGTCGAGAGCATTGAAGACCTCCAGATGATTGTGGATAAAATCAGCGACGTTTGAGACCAATCATGCTTGCACATTAATATATCTAAACCAAAACTCCTAATATTTAGCCGCCAAAATCATGAGGGAGCCTAATCCCATTTAGGTAGTACGCAAATTAAAAGGACTAACAAATTTAAATATCTGGTATGTTTCATATCAACTCGGTTGGATCCGGATACATAAATGAAATGCCGAATTGAATGTGCTTGCGCTACATTTAACAAAATGTGGCCGTTCTTCTGTGATGACAATCTTCACCTTAACCTGCTACAAAGAAGGGTCAAAGCTATATTTGGTATATCCTATTATACGGCATAGAGGCATGGACACCCAAAATAGATACAATCAAACGCTTGGAAGCATTAGAGATGTGGCTGCACAGAAGGATGCTTCGAATACCCTAGGTAAACAAAGTGACCAATAATTAAGTGCTGCGAAGAGCAAAAGCACATTGTGAGCTGGTTTCCAATATCAAATGCAAAAAGAGCAGCTATCTCGGGCCCGTCTTGATAGGAGAGAAATACCAACTACTTCATCTTATATTGAAGAAAAAAATCGACGGCCGAAAGTAAATATCATGGCTAAAAAATTAAAAAACGTTCGAAAATGGACCGGAATCTGAAGAACGGAGCAATTCTTCAGGCTAGCATTCGCCAAAGGGTTCGCCAAAGGGTTTATCAACGTCAGGGAAACCGGACAAGGTACATGAAAAAAGAAGCTTTCACCGCGTCTTGAAGGTGGGCCACGGTTATTGTTTATGGAATTATGAAGGTTTCCTGGTTTACGTATAACCTGTGTTTGATCAAGTTTTGATGAAGAGCGTAACCCACACTCAAGTTACGTCACTGTTACCGGAGTTTTGTAAAGAGAGTAAAGATCATATAATCATAAAAATTTTCTGAATCGAGGTTTTTGTGGTAATATCCACTTTTAGTTTATCTGGAGAAAGTTGCTTCCAAAATGGTGTCTGTCTATCTGTCTGCATGTGTAATATTTATGTTTATATTTTTAAATATCAGAATTGTTACTTTAAAGCTGTCTTAAAATTTTCTTTTTGATTCGAATGATCATGTAATCATAAAAATTTCGTTACTACTTTCGGCAGAAAGATAAATTATTCTGAAGTGAGTTAATATGGATACCGTAAATGACAGAAACCCTAAAATATCAAGACAACGTGAAAAAAGCCCTACCAAAAGCAAGAGACCTAGAACAAATGGGCATAGACCATCTATCAGATAACATAACAAACAGCAGAAAAACCGCAATAAAGAAAATCAACTACAGGAAAGGTCCCAAAACAATAAAACAAATAAGCAAAGATACTTGAAGAGACATAAGAACATATAACACCCGACTGATTCAAAAGGTCATTAAAGACAATGCAAACATGAAGATACTAAGAAGAAACAGATCAAAAGGAAGGAGAAAATTGTATAAGATCAAAAACCAACACGGAGAAGTCACCTCAAATAAACAAAAAATTATCAACTTCATCCAAAACTTCTACCAAGACCTCTACACCTCACACATAGCAAAACCAAACGAGGGTAGACATACAATCCTTATTGTCGGCTCGGAAGAAATACCAGAGATTAGAAGAACAGAATTACGGGCCGCGCTAAAACAAATAAAAAACAGAAAAGCCCCAGGACAGGACCAAGTTACAGCAGAAATGCTAAAAATGGGAGGGGCAACCTTAGAACAAGCCATCCGCACCCTACTAAACAAACGCTTAAGCGAGGGAAAAGTCCCTTAATCCTGGCTGAATGCGGAAGTAATTCTGATTTTTAAAAAAGGTGACACCAACAACATCGGCAACTATCGACCAATTAGTCTTCTAAATTACATGTACAAACTGCTATCCAAGATAATAACAAACCGCCTGACGACTAAGCTCGACTAATACCAACCATGCAGGCAGGGTTTCGGAAAGGTTTCGGCACAAATGACCATCTCCAGACGATACGTAGTCCGATAGAGAAGTGCACAGAATGCAATGTCCCTATAAAATTAGCTTTTGTGGACTATGCCAAGGCCTTTGACTTGGTGAAGACATGGATGACAATAAAGGCAATGAATGGAGCAAGAATAGATTCACGATACACAGATCATGGAACACAATTACGACAAAGCTACAATGCATATATAACTCTAGACGAAGGCATGGTAATAGACAAAATAAAGATCGGGAAAGGATTAAGACAGGGCGATGTCATATCACCAAAACTCTTCACTGCGGCCCTAGAAGACGTATTTAAAAACCTAGCCTGGGAAAATAAAGGAATAAATATAAACGGAACCCTACTAAACAACCTCCGCTTCGCAGACGACATCGTGCTGATCAGCAATGATAACAACGAATTGAAATCTATGCTAGAAGAACTTAAAGCAAAATCAAAACAAATTGGTCTAAAAATGAATCTAAAAAAAAAACAAAAATAATGACCAATGAGGACGTTGGAATAAATATTGATGGAGAACCAGTATAGGTGGTAAAAGAATATACATATCTAGGTCACAATATCAAAATGGGTAAACCAAACCATACAGCGGAAATAACTAAAATGGTAAAGATACGCTGGGCTGCATTCAGCAAAGTAGATCACATTTTAAAGTCTAAAACCATTCCAATCAATCTGTCACAACCTACGGAATGGAAACCACAACCCTGACGTTAGGAAGCGCAAGCCGACTCATCACAACGCAAAGATCCATGGAAAGAGCGATGCTAGGTATCAGCCTCAAAGACCGCGTCAGAAACGAAGAAATCAGAAACAGAACAAAAGTCGAAGACG
>JARJDX010063408.1:0-10620 GCA_030264735.1 Gymnusa sp. GC000175 | reverse complement strand
TTGAGAGGGGGTGTTAGTTAAATTCAAATTGAGTTGTCCTATTATCGTCTAACTGTAGTTTATTTCTGGACACCCAGGTTGTTCAAACATTTCCAGTGTTTGATTCAAGGCATTGCCTTGGTAATAACGTCTTCTGGCCTCTTATCTGTCTGTCGCATGGTACTTTAGGCTGATCTTCTCTGCAGACAGGCCCTTCCTCACAAAGTGGTGAATATGCTTGGTGCGCGAATGATATACTGGATTTTCGGCCAATTTCTTCGCCCCTAGATTATCAATGTTTAGATTGATTCTATCGACAATATTTTCAGTTAGTCGTTACAGGTGTATTGCCTTCTTAGATGCATCACCGAGCATTATGTACTCAGACTCTGTAGGTGACAATGAAACCGTGCACTGCATCTGTGATTCCCAGGAAACCGGAACTCCACTTATCTTAAAAACATATCCAGTGTAGGACCTTTTGTCATTGATTTAAGCGGCTTAGTCGGCGTTTACATACTCGTTACGCTGCCGCTTTTTGCTCTGAAGGTATCGCTCACATCTACCTTTACTATGAGGTAACGTAACATACGCTTTGCCGCTTGCCAATGGTTGACTCCATTGAACTGACTTAAAACGCTGGTGGCATGGGCTATATCTGAATATATCCCAACAGACTGATACAAAAGTGCGCCGATGAGCTATGGAGGCTTCTCTCCATCCTAGATGGTCCAAATATCAGTTCTCAAAAGCTTCGTATCTTGATCAACTGGTGTGGAGTCTGATTGACACGCTGATATCGTGTTTATCTAATGTACCCATGTTAACTTATGTTGATTATCGAATCATCCCAAAAGAAAACTCAATTTCTAGACAGTCCAATAAGTTGCCCAATTCGTTAATTTCGAAAGATTTCTTCAGAAATCTATAGACCTTTTCGATTATTTATTATCACATGATAGAGCAATGATGCCATCGACGTAAACAATGATTATAAGAAGATCATTGTCTTCGTTCTTCACATGGATTCTCGCGTTCCCAAAAGTCGTCGCTGCTCAAAACTGTTGTAATTCTTGATTGCGACGCTGGTAATGCTGGTACCAAAAACGTCCAGCCTGTTTCAGTCCGTACAGGATACAAAAAAAATCACCTGTTTTAGGGCAGAGTTTATGCATGTAGTGGGTAAAATAAAGTAATAACGTACTAATATCGAAAATGAAGTTGACAAAACGAAGATTACACATTTTCGAGTTATAGAACTATAGATATTTAGACGATCTACAAAAAAGGAGTAAAATTCCCACTCTTTGAGTATCATTTCTTTTTTCCAAATCTGATTAAAAAGTTTGTGTAGTATTTAATGTTTATTGTTATTTCTTGATTAGTTTACTTGGTTTTTCATCATCTCCAGCTGTATTGTAATTATTTAATTTCTTGACGACTGCAACTATTTCACTTATTGATACATCTTCGGTGTTTATATTTAACAGATGTTGTATCTGGGCCTTTGTATTTTCTCTATTTTCTATGTCCTGTTTCTTGTAGACTTTTAGAATACTATTTCTGTCATCTATTAAGGATGTCAGTTTCGGGTTTTGTCCTGATCTGTCATATATATGCTGTGTTGCTGCTAATTTCCTTTCTAGCTATCTCATATAGTGCTTATCCCCTTTTTCGATGCTGCTCTTTTCGCTTTCATTAATACCACTTTTTATTGAATGTACTTTTTCCAAGTTGTTATTTTCTTTTTTGTTTAATTTATCTTAGGATTTGGTTTTAATGTTTTTTTCTCTTGGTTTCCTTGTTTGTTTCATAACACTAACCTTGGTATTCTTTCCTTTAATTCATACCAATTTCTCCTCAGTGTTCTTTCCTTTAATTTCAACCACTTCCTCTGCAGTTTCTTTGGGGGCAGTTTTGTATTTATTACATCTCTGTTCTTTGAACTTTACGTTTTTTCTCTCTTCTATCAGCTTCCATGTATGTTTTGATATCCACTCTTGGTATTCTTTTCTATATTTCCTTCCTTTTTTGTCACAGTTTCTATAATTCCTTCTTCTACATAAGACCAGGTCCTGATCCTTTACTTACTTTCATGCTATAGGGCCTCTTGAGAAGTTGATGACCATACAAATTTACCCATCTTTTTGCTGATCTTCCTGTCTATTAGTATTTGGGCGATTTTATTTGCCCATTTTGCCATGCGAACGTCTCCCATTCAGTTTACATGGTCTCGCCATTCCCCCTTTCTTTTTCTTGTCCAGCGAACAACGTCTTGAACCTTCGGTTCTTCTCTTATCACGGAGCTTTTTATCTTATCCCTTATTGTTATTTCTTTGATGGGGCTTCACATTTTAGTTGTTTTGGCGAGTTGTTTCGTTCAGGTGGTTTCAGCTAGCGTCTCTGCTGCATATGTTAGGATTGGCCTAATACATGTCTTGTAGATGCGGACCTTGCCCTTATTACTAAGGTATTTGTTCCTACACATTATGACGTTTTAGGTTTTACTAGAAATCTATGCAGTAGGCCCTTTAGTTCGTCTTCATTTTCTGCTATTTATACGCTGTCATCTGAGAAGCACAAGATGTTTCTGTATTCACTTTCCATTCTGTGGATTATTGCTCTTGACTTCTCTTATTACCTCGTCCAGTAAAACATCAAATAGGGTTGGGCTGAGGCTGCCTCCTTGTCTAATGCCGTATGTGACCTTAAGTGTTTTCTATTTTGTCGTATTTTGTTTGTACCTGTCTTGTATTTTGTGAGTTCAGGCTTTCGAGTATTTTTATATTAACCACCCGATCTCTTAGCGATTTAAATACACCACCCGATCTCTTAGCGATTTAAGTACATCATCGATTCTGATTATGCCGAATGCCTTGCTAAGATGGACGAAGCAGATAATTAATGTAGCAAATTCAATTGCTTTCTCTGATATTTGTTGTGCAGTAAAGATAGCATCTATAGTCGATCTATTTTTGCTAAAACCTAGCTATTCAACTAAATTGCCTTGTAGATTTTCTGGGCAATAATTTTTGTAAATAACTTTGCTGTGGAATTGATTAAGTTTATTCCGCTATAGTTATTTGGATTTTTTTATTCCCTTTCTTGTATATGCGAATGGTGGTTGTATGTTTCCAGAGATTTGGAATTCATTCTTCAGCAACTATTTTTTGGAATAGTGATGCTATTTTCTGGCATAGGACGTCAGATGGTTTTATTATCATTTTATATGACATGTTGTCAGGACCTGTAGCTTTTCTTGATTTTAGTGATTTTGTGTTTATTTTTACGTCTGCATTTGTAATGCTGGTTCTTATGTTTTTTTTAAGTGTAACCCATTCTGCTGCTATAATATTGGTCGTTTAAATTGCGCTATTTGTTCTTTTTATATTTTAGTAGTAATATCCACACTTTTTTCTGTGAGCCATAGATGCCGTGTTTCATCTGAATCGAGAAGTTTTCCCAGCGCTCTCTATTTATTCTCGCCACTTTTATATTTATTTTATTTCTTATTATTTTGTACTGTTGACACACGCAGAACAATGGCTGGTAGTTTCATTTGGATATCATCGAATATTTTTTGTTTCCTTAATGCTTTATGTGCGCTGTTTTTATGTTTGTTTTAAGTTTTACCTATGTTTTATCGACGATGTTTGTGGTTTTGATTGTGTTATTTTCCAATTTTTGATGTATCTCGTGCAGTATAAGCGTTTGGTACTTTCTGTTTTTAGTGATTCCAAATTAATTTTTTTTCTTGCTGCTACTTTTATATTTGTAGTCTTTTCTAGGTGGTAACTGTATTTGCAGAGATCAAAGTGGTGACCAGTATTGGCCGACGTGAGTGATCTTACATCTAGTGTTTTATTGGGGTGAATGCTTTGATTTGTGATTACAAAAGTCTAGATTTTTATCCCTGAGAGTTTGCGAATGTGTATAATTTATGTTGAAAAAAATAAGTTGTTCATTCGAGGTTCATTTTCCATGCACAGTTTTAGTTGTAGTAGCATTTCTTCATTGTCGTTAAGTACTTCTTCATTATGTGTGTTTAAAATTCTGCTTATTTGTGGGTTCCCTATCCTGGCATTTGTATTATCCAGTTTTATGATTTCGTGTGATTTCTGGTTTCATGATCGGATTCTAACCTCACATTTTTTCCAGTTCTATATTCTTGTCCGTTTTCTCGCATTATTGTAGTCGGTTATCTAGCCTTTCGGTGCTTTTCTTGCAGTTTATGAGCAATTTTGATGTTTTACGTGGGGTTGCTAGCCTAATCCCTTAACCCTCATCTTTTTTGACCCGGGTGGGGTGGCTTTTTTGCTTCATATTTTTCATTATGTGTCTTCCATCTTTTATTATGTCTGGTTTATAATTGCATTATAGATAGAAAGGCTGAGCTGCAAAGGATCGAAGTTCTAAGGCAAAAGTACAGATAATGGCTAAATATTGGGTATTAGATTCAATCTAGGTCAAACATCAAAACAGATAGAGGAAGAGGAAGAGGTTTACGAAAAGGGATAGAAAGACTGAGAAAAGGAGAGAAAGAAAGGGAGTGGGAGAAAGAAAGAAAGTGAGAAGAAATAAAGAAAGATTAGTAAAATGAAGGTTGTTTTGTGATTTGAGAAAACTTTTTTGTTGATTTTCGGATTCGCATTAACTTCACAACTGCGTAAGGGCATGTTTACAAAATATAGAGATTGAATTGTTGAAAATAAACGTACGTGCAAATTAAAACCAAATATTTAAGCGAGTGGCTGGAAATATTACAATTTTGTTTGTTGTATTCTGAATTACGAAGCGTAATATACAGCAAACATCCCCCAGGCAAATGTAACTTAAATAAAATATTAGCCTTTTCTGAAACCTTCCATTATAGTAATTTATTGGAAACAAAAGCGCTGTGAATCACAATTTAAAACTGTCACGCTAATAATTGCATTTGTTTTCCGCACAGAAACAAAATAATAACTTTTTAAATTGCAAATTAAGAATAAAATACACTCGCTTTTTTTTATTACTAAACGCTTTGGCTTAACATAAAATTTTCCATCATTGAGTTAGATTAACTAAAACATTAACTGATATATTATTTAAACTCGGCACTAAAACGACGGTAAAAAATTTATTGCCGTAGCAATAAACAAGATATAATTCAGGCAAAACGTTATAATTTTATACCTTTTCTTATTTCCCAATCAGAATCTTTGATTATTTTTTAATCGTCCATTTATTTTTTTAACAATTAATTACCAATTTAAATAGATAAAAATAATAATGACAAGCACTCACTTCCATTCGTGGTCGTCTTAGTAGCCATCCAATATGTCTGAGGTCGGGGATCGCCCTGGAGGCTTCATGTAGGGCGGATGTGGTGAGGACGGCCAGTGCTGAATGTAATGTGTTGAACCATGCCGCGGCTTCTGCAGGATCTGCAGCTCTTAATACGCAGCTGTGCACTGCATCTGGTGAATGGAGTTCCAAAACTCGGCCCTCTGAAAACATCCATCAACCTTAATCAAATAAACCAGATGCGAAACAATTGTCTGTGCAGATACTAGCTTTTCCTCTCATTTATTTTTTATTAATGTGCCTCTCAATTTAATGAAAAGAGTGATTGAAGAGCTACAAATTGAAAAATTAAATTAAATAATTGCACTTCATATTGTGAAAGATTAAATGCTTTTTTGCGCTAGAAAAAAAAAAATTGTTGAGTATAATAAAGAAATTCTGTCGGTTTCCGTACTATTTAAGATGTGGTCACCATACGACTTTTATTTGCGAATTTAAAACATATCCGATACTTTTAATAGAAACATAAAGATATGTCTTTGATACTTAATGGGCATGAATTTAATAAAACGTTCCTTAGCCGTCTGAGCTGTAGAGAGGCGCAGACAGTGGTCAGACAGACAGACAAACACACACACTAACACACAAAGTGAAATGTGGGAAATTAAGTACGTTATTATTGGTCTTATCGTTGATTTCTAGATTCGCGCTTTAATTTTCTGTCTTAAGTATTTATAACTCCATATTAGATGGTTGAGATAGCCTGCTACTTTATTTTCTTTGGCTATTTGTTGTCCCACTTCGTCTTCTATGTTCCCTTAGCTTGTGATATTGATGCCGAGATATGTGAACTTTATTTTCTGCTGTATTATTAGTTTGCATCTCTGTGGCACTTTAGACGACGTGAGTCATTTTGTTTTTCTGTAGAAATCACCATGTTGTATTCGCTTCCCGTTATTTTAAATGTGTTCAGTAGCCTTTGGAGATCGGCTGCGCATATTATGACATCATCTGCGTACCTGAGGATTTAGATTTTTGTATCTCCCATTTTGTATCGCTTTCTAAGGCGTATTTTTTTAATAACTTCGTCCATCACAATATTGAATCAAAGCGGACTCAGTGATTCTCCTTGCCGAATGCCATTCTTTAGGGATAGGTTCAGTTAGGATCTTTATGAGACGGGCCTAAACTTTGCTGCGTTCGTATATTGCTTCTATATATTGGATGTTTACCGGTATCTTTCTGTTGAACAGAAGGTGGACTATGTCTTAGAGCTGAATGCGGTCGAATGTCTTTTTTAGAACTTAAAGCATCAATAAGCCGTTTTATTATAATCTAATAATTTCTATACAAATGTCGCAGTACAAAGACAGCATCCACACATTATCTTCCCATTCTAAATCCTTGTTGGTAATAATTTTTGTGGTAAGCTTAAGCATTATGTCTAATAGCTTTAGACCTAAGTAATTCGTTTTTCACCTTTCTTAGCGTACTGGTTTTCCATCGATCCGAGATTTATTATTTTCTTAGAATCTTTTAGAGGAGGTTTGTTATTGCTTCTGCCAGGCATTGGCCGCTGTATTTTAATAGTTCATTTTACAGGTTATCCTGGTCAGGCGATTTTCTGTTGCTTAAGGTTTTAGGTAATTCCAACACTTCTTTCATTCTACATTGTCACGGATTTTTGGTATATAATCTGGTGTATTGATTAGTACTTTTAAGAATTTCTGCCATTTATTTTTCTATATCTGGTTGGTTATGAGGAGTTCTGATATTTCTTTTCGTTGTTGTGTTTTTATTCGCCATATTTGCTTCTGTGCGCCCTAGAAGTCGCATTCCAGTTTCTTTTAAAAAGCGTTCCTAGTACTCCGTTTTTAACTGTCTCACCAAAAGATTGGTTTCCTTCCGGATTAGCTTGTATTGTTCATATGAATCCGGGGTTTTCAGTAATCAGTATTTTAGGTATGCTTTTTGTTTTTTGCTGCATTTTTTTTCACTTCTGGTAAAAAACATGGCGTTTTACCTGTGCCTTGGGTGCATACGGCTTTTTTCGCAGCCGCTTCTATATTCCCTCGTATTTTTTTGTTTTATACAGTTATCAATCTACAGATAGTACGGACAGTACAGATATCAATGCTCTTTTCATTTAGTTCTTTAGTAATTTCTTGATTTTTTGTGTTAAATGATGTTATGTTCCAGGTAGCAGTTCGTACTATTTGTTTGTTTTTCCAATTCGTCATCATTTTTCTTGCGTGGGTCATCACCGTTGTGTCAGTCCAAATTCAATGCTTTCTACCTTTATTTTTCCTTTGAGCCATCTTATTCTTTTCCTAGGATGTAGGCTCCTGACTTGGACCTCCAACCCTTCCCTTTTTATTCGGGCTTGGGACCGGCAGCAATACTTCTAAGCTACTCGATACACTCAGAAGCTACAGACAGAATAGACAATGACTAACAAAACTGGCTATAACAAATAAATCTATGCGACTTAAATCCAAGTGAGAAAATTTATAGCAATTTTGGGTTGCAAACATAATTTTTATTATAAGACTAGTAATATCAAAGATTGACGCTTTATTATTTTGATCCCTAAATAAAGACAAACAAGACTTAAAGTACGTGCCGTTTTCGTGATAGCTAGTCGTAGAATTCTCCTCATTGTTTCACGAGCTCACCTCAATTTCATTTAATGACCCAATAGGTGTTTCTTTTTAAGAGGACGCCAGTTAATTTGATTACTTTACACAATGGCAGCAGTTTTGCCAACGACTAGTTTTGAAATCATGCGAACGCGCTTACGTTTACCCAAACCTTCTTTTTCTTAGAATTCCTGCGATCGAATTGCATTTTAAAAGACATGACTATAGATATAAAACAAATAAAAATAAAAATGTTATGCAATAAAATTTAATATTTATATTATTGGGACTTTACATTTAACTTCCAATAAAAACTATATAAAAGACGTTTAATTACATGACATCAATCGATGTTAATGTAAATTATTGACTAATATTGATTTTTATGTCATGAAATAAATTATATACCTCTTACTTATGCAATATTGTGTATGATAGCTGTTTAACAATAACGTTAAAGCGTTAGTAATGTTAAATTTAGTATGTAAGCAGAAGATATATAGAAAATTATACGGTTTAGAAAATTATAGAGCTCCAATAGTCCCATTTTCAGTTTAAGACATGTACTGGAAAGTGCTAGGTGCACAAAATTAAAGTACATCAAATATATGTCGATTGTTATCAAGCGTATGGCTTTGCATTAACCCGCTTTGCTATGTTACTGCTTAGTCGTCTCTGCATTCAGTTTTTTCAGGCATGTACTGGCAGTACAGGATCATTAGATATTGTAAAACTAAAGGTAACTCCGTTGATTATGACGCCCAGATCTCCTTCTTTTATGTCACTAGAAAAATCGTCTCGGAGTACAATGGAAACCTGGCGTACTCCTCTTAGCACCAGCACCTCTTTGGATATCCTTCATAAACTCTAACGTCAGTATTTTGATTCTAATATTCTGCTTCTTAGTGCTTTAACTTCCTATCTATGACCTCGTAAAGAGTTTAACACAAGGTGAACTATCTTTTTCTATATTCGCTTAATGGCTTTTTAACCGTAAAATACATCCAGAAAACTAGAATCTTGCCAAAGATCGAACTTTAGCTAGGTCTGTTTCTTTAATAGTTATTTTTTAAAACTAATATAATATATTAACAATATCGAGGAATTGAGGGTTATCTGTTGCAACCTTTGCATTATTTCAAGATCTTATAGGTTGGACACATTCATTCGTTATTATATTACGAATGACAATCATATTATATCATGGTATAGAGTGGTGATTCGTTGGATGTCTCATTCATCTAGATCAGGGGTTGACAAACGTTTAATTAGTTAACTATAGCTCTCTTTTCCATTTCTCTCTGTTTGCTCTGCTTGATTTTTGTTTTATTTAACACATGTATTGTTAATAACGTTTTACAGGACAATTGAACACAATTCAACCTATTATATGTTTCTTCTGTGATTGTTATTCTGCAAACATCCTAGGTTTGCTTGCACCCTTTAATTAACCTGAGCAGCTGATCCCAATTTTGTATTGGCAAATAAAGTTGTTAGAACATCATAGCAACAACTTTTTTTGTTATATATTTTTTTCTCTAGTATTTTTAAAAAATGATTCCTTTATTTATCTTATAAAAACATTTTGCTCATTTCTGTTTTTTCTGTTCTTATTGACATAATTTCATACTTTATCCTTTTTATATTCTTCCTCTTTTCTTGGCGCATTGTTTTATATACATTTCGTTTTTTTTACACACCACTATTGTGACCTTTCTTTTTTCTGTATTTTTATTTGCATATCTTTAACTTTATGCATTAAACTTTTCCTAAAGCTTTCCTCTACATCTCAATTTAATCTTCTTTGCAGTACTGTACCACTCCTCCCTTTTTGGTTTACATAACTTTATTTTGTCTTAATTTTTAATATAATTGGTTGATGGTCCCATTCTACTACTTTAAATTCACCGTTTTATAATATATAGTTGATCTTGTTATCCCTTTGTCATACGTCCCCCTTTTCTCTTTGCTTCTTATTTGTTACAGTTAAAACATCCATATTCTTTTTTGTATTTGCTTTTGTTCATGGCTCCTCTTTTAATGTCTTTTCTATTTATTTCCGATTTTTCTTTTTCTCCATTTTCCCTTATTCTAGCATTAAAATCTCCTTATAATATTTTCAGCAACTTATTTTCCTCCATCAGTAGTTCCTTGTCCACCTTGTTTGATTTTAACTTACTCTCTCCTCTCTTATATATTGTGACTTCTCCACTCCTCATTTATTACATTTGCTTTCCTTTCTTTACCCACTTTTATCTGGTTTCTCCTTTCTTTCGCTATTGGTTTTATAATACATTTTATTTCTCTTATAATTCCTTTTTTTGCCCTGCCTTTCTTCTTTTCTTTTTTTCGCTCCCTGGCATTTCTAATCCCACCTCCTCCCATTTTCCCATTATTTTGCTCTAATTGACTATACCCTTATTAGACACAGATGAAGAACTTGTGTAGACAAGAAAAAGGCTAAGCCAGAAGAAGAATGTGGTTTTGATCACAAAATATTGTGAAACAAACAATTTTTATTCACCTATTTTTGTCTGCAGCATATCTTATGCTCTGTTGAAGTGAATATAATAATAATATAATATATTTCATTTTTGTCATTTTTTTTACATATAATACACTTTTGAATAAAACACAAGTAAATTACATATAAAATGGATACGAATAGTCATGAATACAACTTAAAATAGATTTTACATAATAACACATTAAAATT
>JARJDX010063364.1:0-12385 GCA_030264735.1 Gymnusa sp. GC000175 | reverse complement strand
TTCGAAATCAACTTTTTCTGAATGAGGGAGGTCGAAAACGGATATTTCCGCAAAAATCTCGATTTTGAAAATTGTCGCGATTACTATACTTTAATTTACTTTGTAAATGAAAGTAATAACTGTAGGTGGTGCTCCGAAATGTTGGTATAAGTAACTAAGTAATCGATGTAGTTAGTTTTGCATAAAGGGTATAAGTCTGCAATTAAACTAAATGTAAAAACAACATTACAATTTTTATAACAAACACATAGAAACACATTGCACTGCCTACAAATAGGTGCTTGTAGCTTCGGACCTGGCATACACGACTTGAAACCTTTGTAAATAACACTAGAACTAGAAATGAGCCTTTGCAAAACCTTAGCATTGGAACATCTACCTATGAAGATGTTAATATTAGAACAGAAAAAAGGCAACAAAGCATATGATGTATGCTTGGATACCACAAAAAGTGTATAAAAAAGAATAACGGAACAAACGCAATTAGATGCGAATTGAAAAAGGGATAATAAGACGAAGAAAACGGTGAACTAATGCACGCTGCATACAGGACAAAATTATGTTTGGTTATGTATGCAGAATGAATTGTTGAAGATAAATTGAAGAAGACTACGAAGGAGGGCTGTAAATGAAAGGTATTCGTAACATAAACGAAATTGGAATGTTGTCATTTGTCTGCAGCGCAGTCGCAAAAAAGTTTTATAGTTTACTAGAGTTGACAAAAATCGCAGAATATTTATTTCACGCATCCCATCAACGTCTCAGTATTAAAAGAGATATAACCTAAATACCGCCCTCCTTCTACAAGTCTACAATAACTTGGCCATAAATCACATAGAGACATTACCTAAATATGATGATATGATATACCAAGGCAATCTATTAAAATAATGAAGAACTGGAAGATCATCACAAGGATAATTAGTTATAATATCTGCTAATAGAAGACTGATGCTTTGACGATTTTTTAGATAAATCGTTACGTCCATTAATGTAATGGAGGACCATCTGCAATGGTAGAGTCCCGAATGATACCTTGGATAAACACACATATGTATCAAGATGTCATGTCCATTTTTCATGTGTGAATGCATATATAACCAAATAATTGAAGTAACTGCGTAGTTCAATCCGGTAAAACCTTGGTATTTAGACTGAGCCTGGAGACTTTAGTTCTCGCAGGTTAACTGAGAGTTTGTTCAGATAATCGTTTAGTTTAGTCAGTTGCATGGAAATATTTCTTTTTTAGGCAGCTTTTTATATTTTCTTCTCATCCAAAGTTAAAGCATTTATCAACAGGAAAATGGCTAACTTTTTGTCACCCATGCCACTCAGTTTTCGAGATACTAACACACTAACAGCAGCAGGGAGAACTGACACAAATAAAGAAAAAACTGGCAAAACTAGACAAAAAACTGGCTAAACTAGCCAAAAAACTGAGCTGTGACCACTCACGCTTTGTTCAGTTAATCTATTAGTTTATTCTTCCGATCAGGATTCAGAAGCGTGTATGAGGCCGGTAATATATCCAATATTTATTATTTTAAATCATTTCACTGACAAATTAAATGAAAGACGATAAAAATGTAACGATTTAATTTGAATTATTTGCTCACATGACATAGCACTCACGTAATATAAAGCTTTGATTTTGTGTATATCACAATAAATTATGACCGCAAGCTAAAGAAAAATATTCTTTAAAAATAAATTGATATGAAAAATATTTAAAATATTATACTTTTTCATACATTGTTGATTTTTGTTTGTGTAACTTCTTTTTATATATTCTCTATTTGGTCGTTTATTACTAAGAGTTCAAATTTCAAAACGGTATATTTTTCTTTGTCAGCAACTTTAATGTTAGGAAAAAGTATATAGACGATGAAAACATTCTGCAAAAAGCTAGTCTTATAATACGAAACGTCTGAGTATCTTTTGTGCGTGCTACTAGAAATTTACAATGGGATGCCATTATATTGCTATCTGTTATTCGTGATTTTATATTTTTCCTGCTGGCGAGAGCTCAGACAGTTGCGGGTCAACATTTAATACCCACCCCATTGCTAATGGTGCTACATGCTTACAAGGGGATTGCAACTTTTGTTTTCTTATACCTCATTCTTCCCATTTATCAAAGCACAAACATGAAACAACACAAATATATTAATGCTCAAAGAAAAAATATTAAAACACGCAAAAACACGACTTATTTTCGATTATATTTAACGTATTCTTAAATACTCTTACATAATAAAGCAAATATTTCAATTTAATATTTCGTCTTAGTCATATTTAATTTAAATAAAATAAAATAATAGTTGCGAGCAAAAATTTGTTTTTGTATAAGCGTTTTGTCTCTTTGAATAATTGTTTTATTCCAGTAGTAATTGCACTTGAGCGTCATGTTGCAAAATTAATTTTCCTATAAAATATTCATATGTAAATAAACATTTCTTACCAGCTTTAAACAAAATATTTACTGATACTTTCTTATATTAAAATTTTCAATTGTTTCAATTACAATTCACTCTTAAAATATCGAAGGAATAAAATATTTTTATTAAAATGCTTTTAAAGAAATTCACAAACGTTGTTTTCCTGCTTTCCTTTGAGAACAGAAGTATATCATAAATAAATTAGGTTAATATTTTTTTGTTGTAAAATATTTGTTTCTGGTATAAATGTGAATGTTTTATCTTTTTAGATATATTTTCTTGTGCGGGAGGTTGTCCACAAATGTTTTAATTGTTAAATGTTGCTTTAAAATAAAATAAAACTAGAATTAAAACAAATTACAATTTTAGTTTATCTTCAAAATAGTCAAATTAAATTTATTTTATAAAAAAAACAGGTACATTAGATTGTAATAATAATTGTTATGGGTGAATTTAATGCTAAAATTAGCAAGGGTAAGAGTCAGCATATGGATATAGTGGAAAACGTGTGACTTCGCACGAGAACTTAGAGACACTGGTACTATTTTGTGAGGGACAAAATCTTGTAATAGGTCTTCTTTTTAAAGCGCCTATCCCTTTCACATGCTTACGATCATCATGAAAATTGTTATTTTATGACTCTGAAAAGGCAATTTTATTATGTTGAGCTCGTATGTTTTTCAACCACGATAATTATTTTCTTCCTGGTTTTCTTCTTATCACTAATTCTTCTTGTAGGATTATTTGTAAACAACACATAACGTTGACCATTTTTTCATTGTACCGTAGGTATTCTAGCTTTTACGCTTTAATTGTTATAAGTAGCTCTCACTCATTTCCGATATTTTAGGGACATTCTTATTGGTGATATGATCTGTTCAAGGAATTTTTATAATACGTCTGTATTTATTTTGATTACTAAAATTGTTGTTCAAAATCTTCTAAGAGAACAAAATCTATAACAAGTACAAAAACACCGAAAACGAAATATAAAAGAGGAACGTGTACATCAACACCTAACAAGTTGCCCCGGATTAACGGATTAACTGAGAGGCCACAGGCGCAACTATCCTTTTTGAAAATGCATAAAATGTAAACTATAGCAATTATTATTTATTAATAAGAAGAAATGGAATAATTTTGATCAAATTTTTACAAAACATTTGATAATTTTGGTTTATATTACGGAGATTTTTGAAAAATCTCTACCTTTAATAAAATTTTAAATGATTTTGGTCAAAGTCTTAAAACTGATATGAATTTGTTAAAACATAGGTAATTTTCGTCAAATGTTGGACGATTTTTATTTAATTTGCAATAATGTTTATCAAATTTGTATAATTTTCTTAAAATTTCTTTGTTTTTGATCAAATAGGATATTTTTCACAATTTATATCAATTTGGTTAATTTTTAAAAATATTTTCGAATAAAAAAGAGGAGTTGAAGTTAATTTAACTTACGAATTTGAGAGATTTAATTAATATTGACAGAAACATAACTATAACCATAGTCACTTTTACACTTACGACGGTGTTCAGTTCCGCAACTTCGGTCGTAAGTTGAAATGATTGTGGGTTGAATTTGTTTTAAATTTCTTATGATTTTTTTTCGTCGTAAGTGACTGTATATTTCGACTAGCGACATCCGCTGATTATAATGACAGTACTGACTTTGCAACTTGTTGGAAATAATTTCACTAAAAATGTTGCAAAGTTCTTAAATTTTAAGAAAATGACAAGAACAGTTTTTAAAATATTTGCAAAAAACCAAAAAGCCTAACCAATAAACTACCACTTTCAGTTGTTGGATTTCAGCAAAAAATTTACTGGGACCTGCCTGTGGGATTCTGCCACTGGCTCCAGTGTTATTATTCTTAAAATTAAAACCTCTACAGGTAGCTACCATTAAAGCCTATGATTTAACTCCATGTATATGGACCGCTGAAAAAATAGCATGTTAGTAGTCTGATCTTCAGTGATAAGGGTAAATCGTGAATCCTAAAACTTTATTTTTGCAATTTTTTGAGGACATCCTGATGCGGGAGGTACCAAAAACACAAGAAACATTTTCTGCAGTGCACGCAGTGGATTGGCAGTTTTGCTTCCCCCAAAGGTACATATAATAAATAATGCTCATGCAGAGTTCACCATCGCAGCTTCGCAGCGGATAGAGTGATTGTTTTATTATGCCCTTCCTAACACTCTCGGCGATTTTGCCATGGCAAACTTTAAGGAGTAAGGCACTAATATCAAATTCTGTTTATGGTTAAACAAAACTGCAACAGAAACAGTTTCAATTTTTCGATAGTAAGGAAGGTTTAAGCCATGCAAGAATTTAAGACAAGTGTGCCCTGTTTAGAAGTGGCCAAATGTCAAGTCCCATGACAAGTTTAAGTATTATTAAGGTACTCATCTACAACATACGTTTACTAACATTTAACATTACAGACGCGGCGACCAGACCACCTCTAATTAAAACTAAAATGGGATATTCCTCCTTTTTTTTCTTGTACATTACTTTTCTTAAAAAAAATATACAGAGAACTATACTAGAAAATAAAAATAGACATAGAAAAACATGAAAAAAAAACGATTGCAGAAAAATGGCAATGTTCAGCATTTATGGTATAAAAATTGTTGCTCTTCCATTCAACCTTAAACTTAACTAAAACTTTAAAAGCAATTAAATAATAGGTTCTAAAATCTAATAGATTATGTTTGAAAACGATAGTAGTCCTATTTTTTCTGTATGCATGTTTTTTCTACCAAGTCTTTATAAATGGTTAATAACGCGTGCATAGGCAACCTGACATTTGATATTTCTATGAAAATTTTACATTAAAATATCAAATGTTGTTGGTCACGTGATTATTAACTGTTTATGAAGACTTGGTACTTCTAAAATGGACCAAAAACTCCTTGATAATAAAAAAAGTTTTAAACAAGGCTTAAAAACAAACAAATCCAAAAATTGGCAAGAACTTAAAAAATACTGATAGTATCAGTCCATGAGATCGCCCTCAAAACAAAAAGAGACACATAAGACAATTCAAAAAAGACCACAATTGATACAAAAATAAGATAGCAAGAAACAAATGGAAATTTAATACATAAAGAAAACAAACTCTCTAAATGCTTGAAGGAGAAACAATAAAAATTGAGAATAATCTTCTAAATCAGAGGTTCCCAAACTTTTTAGCCCCATAGAACACGAAATGCAAATAGGACGGTATAATCACACCTGCGTGATCCAGTGAAGACTCGGGCTGATATAAGATGAATTCGGTAAACTTGAACATACCAATCTATCTCAAACGCAAAGTTTTTAAACAGTGTATACTCAAAGTTTTCACCTTTGCAGCGGAAACTCTCATATTAACAAAAAAAACTACCAAAAAGCTCCATGTAGCACAGAGATCTATAAAGAGAGCAAGCTCGGTATTACTCTACGTAGCAGAGTGGCAAATATTAGAATTTGAAAAAGAACCAAAATTATCGATGTGGTTGAACGGATGATAATCCACGATAATCCACGAATTGAGACCTCGATAGGATGCGTAAAGATACAAAGCATGACCACCTCCACGATGAACTGACGACAACGCGCATGACAACCAATTGGATCTAGGAAGCACGAGACCAAACTAAATGGAAAACGTTGAGGGACGTTCATGTCCTAAAGTGGACTAAAGTGGCTGTAAAACTATGATTATAGGAATCATGACTGAACAACTGCAAAAATGGGTTAGGCTAACAACAGTATCACTATTTAAAGATTCTGTCAATAAAGTAGGAAAAGCAATAGTCAACGGATAGGGCAAAGTAAAAAGTATACATTTATATACTTTAAAAAATGTAACATACATGGCTGAAAAAACGCACAGTTTCTTAAAACCAAGTTCTTTTTTAATTTTTTTTTTAATTAATTAATTTGTGGAAAAAGTATATATTTGTATGTTTCACTGATTTTGTCTGCTTTGAAAACACAAATGTTTACGTAATTGCTAATCCAATAACAATGAGTTTTTACTTATTTAGCAGTTAAAACGAATTACCATAGCAACTTGCAAACAGATTTATAATTGCTTGCCTGAAGCATCGCACAAAAAAGAAAATGATAGATTCAGGTAGAAAATATACATTATAAAAAACAAGCTAAAAACGTTAATCATCCAAAAATATATTATAATAAACCATCAATTAGTAAATAGATTTTAGGACGTTTTTAATTAATGATTGTGCATTAGTATATTATAATATTAATTACAATAAGATATATTAGTTGCTATAATTGTGGCTGCGACATATTTCAGAGTTTCTGTTCTGTCTAAGCTTGTAAGCAATATTTCAGTATATTAGGTAAAGTAAAGGGTTGCATATCTGTGGAAAGCCATTAAACAAATGTGGCACCTGGGGGTGAAAGGAAAATAGCAGCTTTTCTACACTTAAATCACTTTGTTTAACAATACCCTACTTTCCTCTTTCTCTAACAAATTATTCTCTTTTCTTCCTTGCAAAATTAATCCATATTTTAATCTCCATTCATTCCCTTTCATTCACACCTTTCATTACCAAACTTTTCCCCAATTTCAGATATAAATTTTCATGAAAAATACATTTCAACAGCCCTCACACATCAATAATTTTATTTATATATTTTTAAAGTTGAAAACAAAATTTTTCAATGAAATATAAAAATAGCTTTACATTTATTTTTTGATATTTATATTTTAAACTCTTTTCAATTTTGCATTTCTTAAGAAAAGTTATTTTTATATTTAATGGATTTAATTTTTGATGTGTAAAACGGATCATTTATCACGTTCAAATTTGAATATTTTGCGTTGATAATCTCCAGGCTATAGGGATCAAATCGTATCACAATAATTAATTGTTAAATTGACATACGGATGCAACCCTTCATACATGGCTAGATAATAGTTGAATGCATATTGATTAAAGCAACAATCTAAATATTTAATGGTAAATAATATAGATCATTGGATTGGATACAATTATATTACTTTGCGCTCCAGTTTATGCTAACAAGGCATTTTCAAAAAAGTAACAATTAATAATTAATTTTAATTCGACCCAAACCTATTTTACCAAAATAAATATTTTTTCATAATAGATTTCTTAAAATATATTAATTTTACCGCCAACCTAATAGAAACCATCACCTTGCAAGAAACCATCACCTTTCAAGGAAACATCTTCTTGTAAGGAACCCTCCTTGCAAAGAGTTTTATCTTTGATTAAAAAAAGGTGCAATAAAGCTTGAGAAGAATATGTAACCTTTATAGGGCACGTTCATAGGTGGCGGATAGGGGCAAGCAAGACTCAGATTGGGCAGCTATAAACAGCGTCTGTACCCAGAGTGGGTGGCTAAAATTTTACGATAGGGCTAGTTAAGGGGTCTATCGACAGTATGGCAGCGAATAATTTGCTTGCAAACAACGGTGGCACACATGGTCAGATAATAATCAGACGGATTTTACAAACCTATAAACCCGCTGGGCAAGCGAGATGGGTACATGCCAACTCCCCCTTTTATTATTAAGAAAACATGAAGAAATTATGAGCCTCAGCTATCCGCAACCCGCCAGTCACAACAACGGTCGGAGAAGGGAACGGGTCTAAATATCAAAATACAAAAGGTTGACAAAACAAAAGGTTACAATTTACAAATAGCAACATATACTTCTCGAACACTTAGAACGGACGAAAAGTTAGAAGAATAACTCACGCCTATCAAGTGGGATATTATTGGACTTAAACGCCGCGAATAAAAGTGCACAATATTGAAATCTAGCCATCAACTATACAAAAAAATGCTAACAACGGATGCATGGTAATTCTGAAACACTAACTGCTGAAACAGCTTGTGACTAAGATATATAACCGCGTCATGTACATCATTATTAAACGAAGTAAATGCAATAACTGACGAGTCATTCAAGTATACGGCCCTGCCAGTTCATTTGATGAAGTTGAAGCCGAATAATTCTATGAGGATATCATCACAACTATAAGAACCAAAAAAGTAAAGTTCCGAAGTGTTTTAGGCAATTTCAATGGAAAACACGGCCGAACGCGACTTTAAAATGGGAAGATGGTAGAAAAGGGAGATGCTCCTCAATTACCTGTAAAACTTATTTTGCATAAATAGCTTCTTTTAAAAATCAACCCAATAAAAATGGGCATGGTGAAGTCCGAACGGCCACGTGAAGAACGAAATAGATTATATACTTGCAAACAACAGACATATTAATTTAGAATTTAGACTTTCGCGACTAAGGTCGATGTAAGTTTTCTTACTTTCGGGGTCGCAACAACCAATAAAAATACGCGACCTAAACCCGAAAGTAAGAAAACTTACAACATACATATTTATACAGACGTTGCTCTCCTAAACAAATTTAACGCCGGTAGCGATTATCGACTGGCGCGAGCCACAATCATGATAAATACCAAGACCAAAAAAACGAAACTAATGAAATACAGAACCCATGAAAATATCGAAGAACCGCTAAAATAACACCACATGCAATACATAAGCTTTCATTACGTTTCTTACAGATAACTTGGAGAAGAGTTAGCTGACAAAATTTTAACCAGCATGCATACGGTTTACGCTACATCAACTTTTTAAAGTTCATTAACAGAAATGCCACCCTCCAAGTACCTGTAAGTGAGGACATAATGGGTCTAGGTCAAAACGCCGAAAGACACAGACACAAAGCCGACGTCGATGAAAGGCCGACAGAGACAAAATGCCGACATGAACTGAAGGCCGACATAAACTAAAGTCCAAAACAAACTAAAGGCCAACAGACACAAGGCCAACAGACACAAGGCCGACTTACACATGGGGCCGAGTGATAAAAGGCCAACAGACAAAAGGCCGACAGGGACAAGAGGTCGACAGACAGAAATCCAACAAAGACAAAAGGCCAATAGAGTGCAGCCAATCAATTTAAATTAACTAGAAAATTTTAATAATTTTTTAAATTTACTTTACATTTTATATGGTCCCATCAACAAAAATTTAACTAAAATTTTTGAATATAGAACCTAAAAATATTTGAAATTTATCATTTAAAACATTTTTTACTTTTTTCAATATTTTGGTTTACTATGCGATAATATGTATTACATTATTATTAAACACAGAAAGTCAGAAACACAGATGGACACCATTTTAAAAGCAGCTTTTTCTGAATTTAAAGGCTTGAAAAGGGATATATCTGTGCAAAAACTTAAAAATTAAAATTGTTCCAAACGATATAAATCGTCAACATTTATTTATAATTTGTAAATGTTGGCCTTTTGTACGTATCGGCCATTTTGTATGTGTCGGCTTTTTGTTCGTGTCGGTTTTTTGTTAGTCGGCCTTATGTTCATGGTGGCATTTTGTCTGTGTCGGCCTATTGTCAGTCGGCCTTTTGTTTGTCGGCCTTTTGTCTGTGTCGGCCACTTATACATGTCGGCTTTTTGTATATGTCGGCCTTTTGTACGTGTCGGCCTTATGTCTGTGTCGGCCATTTGTTTTTCGGCATTTTGTATATGTCGGCCTTTTGACCATATCGGCCTTCTGTCTGGATTCCGGACATAATTACTGATAAATACCTATGGGAAAGGGGGACAGACAGGGGGACACGATATCTCCGAAGCTCTTCACTCTGATAATGGAGGATTTTTTCAAAAAAATACCCTGGCAGACAAATGCCATCAATGTCGACAGAAATAAATAATTACCATTAAAAAAAAACCCTTGCGAACAATTCAATGGCAAACAATTTTCTGGCGAACAAATATTCGTCGGATAATTTTCCGGTGAACAATTTACCGTCGATCAAAATGTTGGCGAACAATTCTCCTAGAATCCTAGATAAGATCACTGTGGATGTAGTGATCGTATAACCTCCTGACAACCAATGAAAACAAAACGAGGAATTAGAAGACCCCAAATGCGATGGCTGGACGACGTTAAAGAGGTGGCAAGACGAGTCTGGTATCGCCAAGATAAAGGATTCTGGTAACAATTAAGGGAGACTTACGTTCAGAACTAGACAAAAATGGGCGAAAAAAGAAGCAATAAAGTTGTAATATTTAATTTTGCATCCTTATTATTTATTTCTGTTAAATAGTTTTAATGCTTTAAAATAAATTTGCGGATTTTGTTTAACTAAAAAAATAAATCTTTACCTATTTTTTTTAAACGTTGTGTTTTATTTGCCCAATTGAAAGTTTTCAACATTTCAAAGCCAACTTGACTTATGATATTTCTGTTCGTAATACTTTATATTTTATAAGTTAAAAAGTTATGGAAAAGTAAATCAAGCTGCAGAGCATATATAAAAATAAATTATTCAACCGGTGTAATAAAAACAATATTTTGCAAAAAGTTTACAAAATATATTATAAGAAATGATTAAAAACTGAATTTAAAATTTTCTTATTGAAAAGTTAATTAAATCAATGAATAATTAGTAAGTTGATATGCTGTTTCGTAATTTAGATTGTTAAAAAAAATAATTAAGTCAAATTACAATAATTAATTTCGATTTTAATTAATGTTTTTATTTTAGAATATAAAAATTTATTTTGTAATCACGAATTTAAAATCGTTTAAGGAGTTTCTAAGATATTTAATTATGGCACTCAGCTGCTCCCTATTATGGTGGAAATGTGTATTTCTTGTTTACTTTTAAAAAAGTTTCTGGAAAGTTTAGGAAGAAAAAGTATATCAAAGCAAATAAGGGTAAGTATAAACAACAAAATAGCAGAGCAAATCAAAAACTATTCTTTAATGTAATCAAGACCTATAAAAAAAATAGACAACAAGAAGACCACAAAATCAAGGATAAACAAGGGCACATATTAAAAGAAGGGGAACAAATAATGAACAGATGGAGAGAATATTTCATGGAACTGCTAAACGCAGAAGAAAATGAAGATATAGAAATAGATAAACGGAAACAAAGAAATGAAAATTTAAGAAACAAAGAATAAATAACAGAGGCGGAACTAGAAACAGTAATTAAGAATCTAAAATATGGAAAAGCTGCAGGAAAAGATCAAAATACAGCAGAAATGGTGAAGAACATAGAACAGAAAGAAAAGAAGTTATTGCTAAAATTGTACAATAAAGTTTGCGAAGAAAAATTAATACCGGAAGATTGGAGAACTGCACTGGTGGTACCAATATATAAAAAGGCGATACAAAGGAATGCAATAACTATAGAGGCATTAGCCTAGTAAGCACAGGGATGAAAATATTAGAGATGATAGGAGAAAACAAAATAAGAACAAAAATAGAAAAGACATTACAATCACAAAGTGGTTTTTGGAAGGGAAGGGGTATTCAAAACCACATATTTACTATTAATCAGATTATAGAAAAGAAATAATAGCAAAATAAAAAAGTATATATGGGATTTATAGAAAAAAAGAAAGCATGGGATGTGGTAAGCAGAAATAAGTTATAAAAAATTCTGGAAAATTAAGGATTAAGGATGGAGGGTATAAGCACCAAAATTATAAAATTAATAAAAATAATATACGAAAACAATAATAACATCATAGTCATAGTGTATAATAACCAAGAATCAAAACAATTCAAAACTAAAGACGGGCTGAGACAAGGAGGGAGCCTAAGCCCTACATTATTTATAATTTACATGGATGAGATAATAAGAAAATGCCAAACAGGAGTCCAAAAAATTAATGTAGGATACAGAAAACTTAGGAACATCAGAGTATCAGAAGGAGCATTCGCAGACAACATTGTATTGCTGGCAAATGAAAAAGTTGAATTACAAACGAACTTGGTTATATGGGATGAAACGCTTAAAAAGTACCAAATGGAGATAAATAAGGAAAACACGAAAGTAATGGTAGTAGGAAAAAACCAATGTCTGAATATCAAATTAAGTAACACC
>JARJDX010063361.1:0-28094 GCA_030264735.1 Gymnusa sp. GC000175 | reverse complement strand
TTGGGGGTGGGTGGGGGGTAACTTTCGTGTTAGGTGTCATTTGATAGTTTTTTTAAAAATATTGAATACGTGTTTTTCTGTTCTTCGATCAGATGCGTATTTCTCGAGATATTTGACCGTCCCGGAACTTTTTGTACACCCGGTATAATTAACTTCTAAGTGACAAAACTTGTTCCCAAATTAATAAATTATTATCCTCATATGAAAAAATAACATAAATTTATTTTTTAATTAAAATTTGTTAATTCCGCAAAATAATTTCATTTTCTCAAATTTTCATCGCTTTTTCTTAATTTTTCCACTTCGTGCTTAAATTATTTTCATTGTGTCAATTTTTCTTGCTTTAATAGATAGAAATTCCTTAAGAAAAAACTAGAACTTGACTCAAAATGAATCTTTGCAATTGAATACGATCAAGATTGTTTTCTGCACAGGAAAATTGGGACACTCACAGCATTATCAAATCTGAATGAGGTCTATAATAACAATGATGTAATGGTTATTGTAACAATACAGTATTCTGAAAGCTGTGAACAATTACTTTAATTAGTTATAATCAATTACAATTATTCGCATTTTTGCATCTTTTTATTAATATTATCTGTTTCTAAAGGTTAATAGGCCATGATTTTTAAAAGAATATGACTTATTTTAATAACAGTGCAAATGTCAAACTCCGGTATACCTTTTTGTACCTCATTTTGAGATTTGTCGGGTCTTAATGTCAGAGTCAACTTAAATATTTAAGACTCCTTTGTTAAAGCTGGTATAGAGGGCCAAATGACAAAACCTCATTTACTTTATTTAAGAATTTTGACTGTGACGAATGCTTACCCACGTTCTCAGCCGCAAATGGCTGGTCGTAAAATTTTTGGCCTTCTCTATTGTTTCGTCTAGGTCTTTATTGTTCTTTTTTTTCTCTGATTTTAAATTTTGTTTTGGAAACCGTTTTTCAGACTTTCTTTGTTCGTGACTGTACTGTACTATGTAGTTGAAGGACCCTATGTTATCAGCAGTGATTTCGTTGTTCGCATTTAAATTTATTTACACTTTTAAATTTTTTTTTTCTTCTTGTTTTATTAAGAATAATAGATAAAAGTAAGATTACATTTAATTTTGGTTTCGTTTAAAACTGAATTCATTTTTAATTTAAAAGTGAAACATTATGTTGATTATTTATTGTATGTAAGTCATTAAAACACCAAAACCAGAATCTGTAAAACTATGGTAGTATTGTGACGTATGGTTCAGAAAACTGGGTCTTAAATAAATATAGCAGAGACAAAATGGCAGCAACGAAAATGGACCACTGGAGGAAATGTTGTAGGGTACCCAGAATCGAAAGAGCGAGGAACAAAGAAATTAAAAGGAGAATGGATGTAGAAACGAATACGTTAGGTTTCATAGAGTACAAATTATTAATGTGGTACGGACACGTTAAAAGAGCCGACACAAACAGATGGATAAATCAAAACACAGACTGGAGTCCCAAAGAAAGAAGGAAAAGGGAAAGAACTAAAAGTTCCTGTGGATGAAGCCATATACAAGAAAGGCCTGGAAGATGGAAAATGGAAAGTAAGAGAAGACTGGAGAATACGGCCAAGAGAAGGAAGACAGCGTCATCTACGATATTTATGGGACATGTTTTTGACAATTTTTGCTTGACGATGGATCTTCGGATCTAAGACTAGTCGAAAATTAATTTGATACTATGTAGAAACGTAGTTTCATTTAATTACTTTAAAACTTCAACTACATATAGTAGAAGAACTCCATAAACCACTAACGACTGTGTGGACAATTCTCAGAAGACTGGAAGGCCACACTATGTCCTATCCACAGGAAACTTACCTGCAGAAACTATAGAGGCATCTCTCTGCTGCGTACGTTATATAAAGTATTCTCAGTAGGTTGAAACCCCTTTCAGAATATTTAATCAGCAAAAACCAGGCATGTTTTGGAAGAGGTTGATCGACTACGGATCAAATATTCATGCTAAAACAAATCATGGAGAAATGTTGAGAGAAAAGAATACAAACCTACACCAGATCTTCGTGGATTTCCAACATGCATACGACTCCATTGAGCGGAACAAACATTATGACATACTGCTAGGATTCGATGATCCCCCAAAGCTAGTCAGACTGACACATGGATCACATTGACAAACTGAAAGGCCCAGATCAAAGTGAATAATGATAAGCAGTGTTCAGCATTGTAGAGGGTCTCAAAACATGCTAACCTAATACTCGAGTACGGGAAAAGAAAAATTACTAAAATAACTATAGATGACAAGAGCGTGAGAAATAGGATTTGCAGACGATTTGGCTTTCATGGGACTGTCTATAGAAGCAGTAGAGCTATACTCAGTTGCAAGAAGCTGCTAAAGAAGTAGGCATAGATATCAGTGTCGACAAAACCAAGTTGATGACAGAGTCGCGAAAATTCGGAGCCCGTAAAAGATTACCAGAACTCGAAGACGGCAGGGTGGAAACTGTGGATAGCTTTGTGTAATTGGGCACGACTCCAGATAACGAAAACAACGAAAAACGCGAAGTAGCTAAACGGGTAGTTCAAACAAACCGAGCGTACTTAGCGCTGCAAAATCAAATCTAGAGATGTAGACAGAAAGACCAAGATGCACATATTCAAATCACTAATACGGCAAGTAGTATGCTATGGATGAGAAACATGGACACTCACGCAGAAGTCTGCTAACCAACTAAACGGAGAAGAGGATGCGTCCAGAAAAAAATCCCAAAAAGAATTATGAGCGGGACTTTTAAAGGCAGATAAACCCGGTGGATAAGCCGAGGAACGAGTGGGCAGATAAGGTGAGTAAAGATGCCCATAAATTGCTAGGCACAAAAAGGAAGAAATTGGCTCTGGAGTCGAGGAATTGAGGAGGCCAAGACTCGCTACAGCCCCATTGGATGGATGGATTACTTTAACATTAAAATGCACTTTATAACAAACAAAATGATAATTATTTTTAAATTTTGTTTTATAAATTAGGACATGAATACATTATTTTTACAGCCAAGTTCCCAATTATATTATTTACATAATTACTTAACACATAATTTGCTGAATAATTACTTAATTATCAGCGTTAAAATGTATGTCTTGTACATGCATTTAAGTAAGGGAAACCAGAGATTAATATTTTAAATTTTAAATAACTTCATATTAAGGATATGTGACAATTTCTGCAGACAAGGAAATACAATTACTTCAACTTTTCTGATAAAACTCGAAATGAAGGAAATCCTTATATGATAAAATGGGTAATTATCAACTTCATTTATGTAGCTATAGTGAAGCTACATTTAAGCAAAGAGTAGGTCAATATGGCTTAAATAAAGCCACGTTATAAATAATTCAAATCACACAAGGAGCTGATGATATTTTTCTTTTTGAAACGGTTTGGTAGCTAAACCTGTGGTTTTGATATTATTGACAAAACAATTGTTTAAAAAAGTAGGTTATAATTTTATATACGCAATATAATATTTATTGAAACATGATATTTGATCTATTTTACAGCACAGAGAAAGTCATTGCAGATTACTAGTATTGCAATCTAACGAGACACGACATGCACAACTCAGTCATTTATATATTGTTTCTTGTAAGCAGTATGAAATTTGAAATTATTAACATCAAGAATTATTAATATCATGTAGATCAGAAGATTTAAATGTGGGGCATGACAAGAAATAAGCCCTCTAAATTTATGCCATGCACATAATAGTATATCTTTATATCAATTAGTGAAGTATTATTTAAATTTTCATAGGTAATTATACATCTGTTAAGGCTTATCCTAAGGGGTTTAATATTTAGATTAAATTAGAAAATATATAAACATGTGCGTTCTCTTAAAATGGAAGTTTAAGAAAAGGAAATCGTTGGAAAAAACATTGCGTGAATATTTAGAATGAGGAAGACGTAAAAATTGCGTGAATTGATAAACGTGTTTTCACTATGATAAAAAAAAATGTAAAATAATTTCAAGGACGATTCACTTTACTTTCTTGCAGTTGTATGCTAATTAAGGAAAAGCTCTGGAATTATGTATTATATAATAATAAGCAAGTTAATGCCTTTAACGTATGGATAAGTATCCGGAATTAGCTGATTGAGACAAATGTAAATCAAACTAGAATGTAAATTGTAGCGCACGCGTTTGTGTGAGTGTATAAAAATAAAATAAACATTAAAAATTACGACCATAAATAGGTCAGAGTTACTTTCTATTATGTAAACAGCTCGCAACCACTGCTTTACTTTAAAACCGAAAACCAAAGCATTGACATTATGTAAGTCCATACCTGGCTGTAAGCAACCTGTTGAGAACTTACCAATTATACATAAACTGACAATGATGGGATTTTTCTGCAACAATGTTTAATAACTCTGATTGTTCAAGCAAGAAATTACAACCAAATTTTGTTTAAGTATAACATATATTTATATAATTATGTCATAACATGGACGAAATTTATTAAAGTACGAAGAAAAAGGAAAGTTTTTGCAACAAATTGCGCTTATCATGAAACTTCAGCAGACAAATTCAACAAATGATTTCTCTAAATATGTCAGCGCTTATCATTACGTCGCAAATATTTCCAATTCGATAATTATATCATTTGCAATAATAATTAAAATAAATTACATCATTAATATTTTAATTGTGTACTATAAGTGCTACATAATTGCAACACTTAAATTAATATTTTATCAATTTGTGCACTTTTTAAATGCGCTTTTAAGAGAAACTAAAAAATTATATTTCCTAATAAACATTAATATGTAAATTCCGATACATAAAAAATATTGGTTTATTGCACCAACTGTGCATTTCATAATAGACAATTATAATTTTCTTTTATTTTACCATTTGTGGTAAGTGTTCCACAAACACCTTCATTTATAATTTTTTCATTACAATTAAATTATGCTGCTAGTACATGCAATAAAATTTGACTAATTAAACCAATGATCTATTAATTTAAAAATTAAAAAATAGGATAAAATGCTGTGAAAGCAAGTGTTGCAAACACGTGACAAACGCCTAAACTGACCATCAAATACTTAATTAATTAAGGACAAATACTTACATATAATTAAATAGACATTTTTATGTCGACCTTGTAATACCTCAAGAGTACAAACAGAAATGTTCACACGAACCATTTCTAAATGTACAAAAAAATGGTTTTATGGAAATATACATTTAGTTTTTTAATAGTTAATTTCCTAAACGTATTAATTTTAATTTGACGTAAAGTATAAGTGAATCTAATTTTAATCAATCGCGTTATTGCTTGGGGCATTTCCACATTTACTTTCGAAATTATATTGGTGAATATTTAATCGTTGCAAATAAATTGCACATATATGGACCAAATGAATTGCGAAAATTTTAGGAAAAATTATACCATATGGTAGTCAAAAATTATTATTTGTTTAAATTAAAATACAAATATTTTGCATAAAAATTAAGGTTCCGGATTTTGAAGAGTTTTTCTAAATATTAACAGAGAAGTCAGAAATGAGTGATAACTACGTGAACAAGTAGTTGGACCACCCAACTAACATCAGTTGGTAAAACTGTTAACTTAATCATTGGCATTGTAGTAAATCATCAAGGGTTTATTAAAAACAAATCTGATGAACGTTACACACCTTAAATACATAGGTACAACGCAAATAAATTCTTACTGTGCGTAACAACGAACACCAATGATTAAAATATTCAAACATGTAAATGATTTCAAATAATAACCAACATTAAAATACCAAATGTCATTTGAGTTGGCTACTTAACTATTCTTAATGGTTCTGTATTTACAATAAGAGCCCAGCGATGTGTCCGTCCATACATTTTAATTTTATAGTTTTAAAATTCACGGGTAGATGTCGCTTCACAAATATATTAGTTACATGTAACATGTTTATATTATTGATAAAAAGCATGTTTGATTATAAAACTATCTGACTTGGAGCGTATATAAGTGATGGTTGGGCACTGAGTGCTCATGGGTGTAGACTAGTTTTTAATAACAAATAAGTTTAAAAGTTTGTAAGCTAACATTCGTTCATAATCCCAATAAACTAAAAGGTTATAATAAACATACTAACTTAAGCTTGATGATGACATTGGAAAAGTAAAGCCTACATGAACTCCCGATTGATGCAGGAAATAAATTATCCATAATCTAGTCCAAGGGTGGCCAACCCGCGGTCCGTCGTGTTTAAATTAGCGGCCCGCGAGAAGCAAAACTATTTTACGAAATATATGTATTATGTGCATTATTTTTGTTGTTATTGTTTAAATTTCATTGATATCTGAATAAATTTGTCAAACATTATGTTAGAAAAATTTGTAAAAACTGAAAAAAATGTAATACTTGGGGTTATATATCTCACTAAGGATGAGTTACCATAGGATATTAAAAAAACAAGTTAAAAAACGCTATTTTTAAATGCTCGGTGCGACCCGCAAAATTCTTGTGGCCCTCGAGATCATTTGAGTTGGCCACCCCTCATCTAGTTTATCTTTGCGATTGGGAAACAATAACAAGTTTTGTGAAGGCTGGATTTGTTCTAAAATGATATAAAAATTTTCTTCAGGTCGAGCTCCAATTCACGCTAGTAAAATTAAATTAGAAGTCATGTTAATTAATAGAATTTAAAACAGAATAACAAAAGATGTACTAAAGTCCCTACCAGTGGGAAATCGATCAGCGGGATTTGAGTATGCGCTAATGAATTATGTCATAAAGGATGTGATAAAAATGAATGTTCAGAACAAGGGCTAACAAAAAAAACTGGAAAGCGATAGTGGCGGCGTCAAAATCTCTTGGAGGAACGTAAAGGCAAAGAAGATCTTGAGGGGCCATAATTTGACGTTAAATAGTATTATTTACACAAAAAATTACAACAAATTTGTAGAGCAATTGGGATACTACATTTTTGATTTCGTAAAAGTATAAAAAATTAAATAAGAAGATCCTGAGCTGTTACGCTATGCTATACGGTTATTATTACCAAATATATACTAAAGAATCTTTATGGATCTCATTTCATACCTGGTTTTATTCTCTAATGTAGCTCTTGTGGTATTTTTTGTGTTGTGTTTAACAAAATTTGTTTTGTCGTTGAGCGTTAGTGTTAGCTAATTCTTCTTTGGATTGTTTCTGTTGCAATTTCGCTAATACTAAGCCTAACTCTGCAAGACCAAGGATAGGTGGAAAGACATGATAGCAGAGGGCATTAAAAGTTAAAAATTGAAGGGGAATTAAGGAGGCTAAAGCCTACCTCGGGCCGTAGTGTTAAGAAAAGAAAAAGAAGATTAATTATTTATTCTGCTACTTGAGCATCATATTTTTGTTAAGCTTATAACTATCATATTAATTATCTGAAATCTACTTCTATAATTGGCAAAATTTTTAATAGGTGCGTTCAGCTGTATAAATATTATTACCACATGAATGTAATTGCAGCTATTTATAAATATTAACATCTAAAAAATTTTATACACATGAGATCTCTGGTTCTCCAGACAGTGTCGAGTCAGTTGCCTTCTTTGCTTTGCCTTAAGACTGACTGGCTTTATTTTTACCTTATAAATGTGAAAGTAAACTTTTTAAGAAAAACAATAAAAATTATTTATAATTATAGATGTTATGCTTGAAGCAAACTCTTTTTAATTTTGATTTATTAAATCATTTAAATTGTATTGATACATAATGTAGGATTTTTTTATAATGAATGAGTTCAACAACAATAACATTCATTTTCATATTTTTTATTCTAAACAATAATGCGTGATTTGGCTGCAAATTCATAGGTAATATGGCTAAAAAATAGCCAAATCTTAATTATCTCAAATTATTTTAATTAATTCATCCATATTTTAAACCAAAATATATGTAACGTTATAAATTTTTTAACTTATTCGGCAAACATTTTTTTACTTAACGCAGACATGTTTTATAATTTTACTTTGCACTGATTTTAAATAGTTGCATCCCCAAAGAAAGGTATGGGTGTGCCAACCAGACGAAAATAAATTGCATAGCTTTAAATATCAAGGATTATAAAATTACCAGAACAAGTTAACTTCAAATATCAAGGATTATTAAACACTTAAGTGAAGTGACCAAAAAAAATATTTATAACATAAAATATTTAATGATTAATAATAAATATAACGTCATTATAAAAAATAAAATGGTAACAAAAACATAAAATTCGATTTTACTCTTTTTCATTTTTTTTATTATCAATTACATTTTTAATTTCTTTTCAACAAATGAAAGTATAAGTTTTTTAAAAAAATTTAGTGTTCAAAATCTAAAGTTGTATTTTTTAATTCAATTGTAAATTGTGTAAACGGATTATATAATTAATTTTATTTTCTTTAATTCTGAATCAATTTATAAATAAATTCTCCGAACTCTTGGGATGTAAAACTCCAGAATTCACATGAAACTTTGTTAAGAAATTGTTAGATCATCCTCTAGATTTGTAATAAATGTAATTTACCATCTACAAATAATGCAGGTTTAATTGTGCACAAATAAGTACACTTTTAACAAATAACTTCTTGTGTAATTGAGATGGAAATTTTTAAATAAAATTAAAAATATTTCGAATTTTTGTGAAAATATTATATTTTTTAACTATCAACGTTAAATATCTGAAATTTTTGTAGTATAGCACACATTTACTTTTTATTTTAAAAAACAATAGATTATTTTTTAGCTTTAGAGGAGCAATGACGATCCAAAAAAAAATAATAATTGATGTTAATAATTTAGAAAAGAAAATATAAAAAAGATATAAAATATTCAACTCAAAAATTAATTTGTAGTTTTATATTTTACTTTCTACGTTTTATTTCGATTATAGAAAATTTTGTAGGAGTATTCAGAAACCCTTTAATACGCCTCTGGGTATAACGTATTATATTTTTATATGACGAGCAACATAATAATTTGCCGTTATAGATTTCGCTCTTCAAATCGTAATTAACTTTCGAATGCAATAAACACATATATTAATCGAATTATTCGAGTACTTTCGAATGTCATGTACTTACAATTAAAAAAAAATGTTACTGTAATATAAATATTAGCTCCAGATAAGTTGCATAATGTGATTCGTTTTAACTTAAACTATCTATAAATCAAGTTTTTTTTATTAGAAAAATTATATAACAACCCCATGTGGGATTTATTAATTCTCTACAATCATTTTTTAAAATTTGTAACAATTTTAATAAAATAATATTTTAATAGAATAATATTATTTTAACCCAATTATATTTATAATTTTACATGTGAAAGTGTTTTTTCAAGTTTAGTTTAAAAAATAATACCGGAAGGGGACTGTCAAGAATAACACAAGAGATTGGCTTCCAAAATTGTGGTTTATGCTCATTTTAGAGCCTAAAAAAAAGAAATTTATATAAATAGAAAAAAGAGAAAACAAAAAAATACAATAATACAGTTGAATAGTATTTAGAAATAAAAATTAATACCAAATTTTAGAAATTTTATCCAAGCAATCTAATCACTTTCGATTAAACAATAAAATTATTTTATTTTATAGTCAATTTCCGTTTATAGTATTTATAGTTTGTGTTTTAATGTAAAATAATTATAATGCTTTTATTTTGATTTTAGAAAATTACTTAGTTACCATTTTTTATTTACTTTTTGGAATATACCGGGTGATCAATTTTAAATAATCCACTGAAATATCTTGACATATATGCATCGTATAAAAAAATGCTGCACAATCCCTCTCAAAGTCATTAAATTTTTGTAAGTTTTCTTACTTTCGGGTTTAAGTCGCGTATGTTTATTGAATTGAATTAAATTTTTGTTCGAAACATTTTTTGTACGATGCATATTTATCGAGACTGCATTATTTAAAATCAGTCACCCAGTACAAAATTATGAAAAATTTTCATTTAAAAGTATTGCAAAAAATGACCCTTCCCAATCAACGTAACAAAAATCTTATGTGTCCAATAATTGAAAAAATAATCGATTTTTTTAAATTTTTTTGAAAAATTTCTTTAAACAAAAATTCAAAATGTAGATGATTTTGATTAAAATTGCTTTGATTTTGGTCAAATTCAAGAGATTTTTGTTAAATAATTTTGATAAATTTCCAACAAAATTTTCATAATTTTGGTTAATTTAAGGGCGATTTTGGTTCAAACTAATACGAAGTTAGGCAATTCTTGTTAAAATTTAGATCATTTTGGAGTTAATTGCAAGAATTTTTATTAAATTTTCCTTAAATTAGGGACATTTCCATTAAAATTGATGCATTTGAGCAATTTTCATTTAAATGATTTTTATTTACATATAAATGATTTTAAAGAAAATTTAAATTTATGCTTAAACATAAGAAAATTTCACGAAAATTTAGAAGATTTTAATTAATGATTTTAGTCAAATTCTAAAAGTTTTCTGAGTTCATCACTTTGCCCAAAAAACTTAGCGCATTTTTTTTAAAGAATTTAGAATTATAAGCCTAATAAGTCACATTCTCAAATGAATTCTAAACATAATACATAAGAGAATATATAGACTCTGCGAAGAAGGAATGTCACAACACAATTTGGTTTCCGTAGAGAGACGAATACAGGGAAACTTTATGCAGCACACAGGTGTTATTTCCACGTAGATGTAGATTACTGTAAAGCATTCGACAAAATAAAGGTTCTAAAAAAAGACGGTATTGATGGAAAAGACTTGAGGATCATCAGGAATCAAATAGACTTCGTAAGTAGTAGTAAGACAAGGCTGCATACTATCTTCATTAATTTTTAACATATACTAGGATTACATGTTTAAAGAAGCATTGGAGGACAGTAAAGCTGGCGTATCTCTGGATGGTAAAATAATTATCAATATACGATACGCAGATGATAATAATATTTGCGTTAAGGTTTGGAAATGACAGCATCGTATAAGGCAGAAAGCTTAGATAATAATATTGATAAAACAAAAAATATGTTTGTAAGTAAATCTCATATTTCCGAACGATCAGCTCACTGTTAATTGTAAAACAAAATCCCATCGAAAGAGTATCCAAATATACATATCTGGTTACTACCGTTAATGATCATTTGGATCACTCCCATGAAGTAAAGATTCGTATTGAAAAGGCAAGAACTGTGTTAAACGAAATGAGCCCACTACTAAAAATCAATAATATCAAAATGAACACAAAAGTAAGAGTGCTGCGCTATTACGTATTTTTAGTCTTTTTCTATGGGGTAGAATCGTGGATACTATTCGGAACAACAACTAGAAAATTAGAAGCATTTGAAATACATTGTTATACGATAGAATGTTAAGGGATTTCTGAAAGGATCACATAATAAACCTCCACAGAATGCAGAAGGAAATGGAGGTACTAAAACTATAAAACGTAGAAAGCTTCAATACCTCGGACACATCATGAGGAATGAAAACGCAAGGAAAAGTAGCAATAAGAAGGGCTATCGGAAAACGCAAAATATCTTGGCGAAAAAATCTTACAACTTGGTTTTCCATTACCACCACCGAGCTTTTTCGAACAGAGGTAACCAAGAATATGATTGCCAACATCCGGAACGTATAAGGAATTTTAAAAAAAGAATTTTTATTGGTTATTTTATTTAAAAAAATCAAAAAATGTTTATAAAACATTTATTAACTTTTAATATTTTCATTTTGTCGATTTTTAAATGACAAAATAATAATACAAACACAAAATACATTTTAAGAATTTCGAAGCAGTTTATTTTTACTTTCACTTACTAATCATTGGTATTAATCAAGTGCAATTACTTAAATAGTACAAAATGATCAACATGATCATTATATTATGTTTATTGATCCCTACCTAGTATACGACTTGAAAGTCTGAACTGAAGTTAGAAAATTACAACAGTTGTGATATGAACTAGAATTTAAGCATTAATGTTGCTATTTAATAATTTATATTCATAATTAATTGCTAATTAATTAATGCGTATTAATAATCATTCCTCATCAATGAATAATTTTTACAAAAGTTGAAATGAATTAGAGATTGAATGAGATCTGTAAATAATTGCAAATAATAAATTATCTATACCTACTAGCTGACATACAGTTTAAATTAACGATTCTTCTAAATGTACATGCAATAAATTTATACAAAAAAATGCGTATATTGCTATAAAATATTGTATAATAGTAGAGTAAAAGTAATGCGCGCCTTACAATTGTTAAATAGTGTACTACTTTATAATGCCTGAAGGTGGATATAAATTCCAGAAAGAACTGACAAGTATTCTAAGAAAGTACAATAAATAAGTATTGATTTACAACGAACAAATATTGATAAAAAAGTTAATTTTTTGTAATAGTTTTATAAACGGACAAAGGCATTTAATGCATAAAAGCAATTAAGCCGATTAAAAATTGTAAGAGATGTGCTTTACAAGACTAATAAATCAAATGAATACATAATCTTGTAGTATGTAGGTATTAAACGAAGAAATACAGCAATGATAAACTTGAATATTAATTATTTTAGTTACTTAAGTCATGTAAGGCTTATGATTAACAATACTTAAAGATGGTGCTGGGATTTATACATTTAATGTAAGGAATTTCAATATGCAGAGTTTCCCATATGATTTTCATACGTTACAAATTGCACTGCAAGATCTTATTGTTGTTATGAATTGTGAATTTTACATTTTCACATCTTTGTTTTCCCTTTCTGACGTATTGCGAATTATATATAAAGTACTAACCCAGTTTTTAATTTTCTAAATTTTCTAAATTATAAAAGTGTTTGATTTCCGGCAATTTTAATAAGTGCCCATAACATATTCAATTAATTTAATCCATTTTTAATAAGCGTGAAGAAATTAACCTACTTAATGTGCGCAAGCGACTTCTAATATGTGTTGGACATTTTGAGCTGTAAAATCAAAACGGGTCAAAGAAAGTATTTTGCAACAACCCTACGTGAGCTCAAAAATAAAGAAAAGAAAGTATTTTATATTTCAGTCACATTTTATTTACTAAGTATTCCGCGTTTTATAGTTTGTAATGTTCGTCATTGACCAGATGATATGTAAATTTAATTTATGTAAATTGTTAAAAAAAAATTCATTTATTTTAAAATATATAGGCATGGATGTGATCAAATTTAATGGGCAAATATGAGCTTTTGTAATAAAATAGGTTTATATAGCTGAATCGTTTGAAACAAGTGACATTACATTTGATTAAAAAAAATTGCTCTTTGTGTGGGCTATAAGTGGTACTGAAAAATATCATTTTACACGCAAAATGACATGCGTTTTATGACAACAATAAATGTTGCATGGAGAGAAATTTATAAACTATTACTAATGCCAAAGATAAGCCTGTAACATTGACTTAGGTGTAATGTATAAAAATAAACTAGAAAATGTCAATGGCAAATTTAAAAACGCCGGTGGACGTATTTGTCTTCCAACCCACATGTTGATTTATACTTAAGAAGCGATTTTGAGAATTTTGCAAAAAAGGCGTGGGTGTATTTGCAAGTGCGATTCTTATCGGTTGTTAAAGTACGACCAATAACCCTTGATTTATAATATTGGACATTTAAAGATCAAAGCGTGTAATAAATTTTATGTTCTTAGGGTGTGCTGTGACATTGCAATCAATTTTGCATAAAAACATTTTTTTTAAACTTTGCTTTTCTAGCAAGCTTAATACGCCCACGTGTAAGAATAGGACATGTAATTTGTATGCAAATAGTGCCAACAATTTACACTTGACAATGTTATTAAATAAAGAAATTGTTACAATTGCACTTTCTTGGAAGGATATATAATTATCTACATAACAAAACAAATTTAACGCATGGAGTTACAACTAGTTTTATGAATTGGATTAGTAAATGAGCTTCTTCACTTTTTTTGTTAAAAATGTTACGCTTGACGACTTTCGTTGATGATTGAGCATTTAACCATAAGCTTTTTTTGTGTCCTAGAACTATCCACAGGGTAGTCCAAATTAAAAAGCCTACCATGGTTATCTTTTTTATTATTAAAGATAGGGATTTGTTAAATGGAAAATGTTGTGTACTTGTCTGTGCTGACTTACAGGAAATTCTTCAAACATCTTTGAAAGATTTATTAGATAATTTACCTTTGACACAAAATAATGAAATATGACAATGGCAAGATGGCGCTTCTGTGCACAATTCTAGAAATATTATAATTTATTTATATAACCGTTTTAATAATAAAGTAATAGCAAAAAATACTTCTGTTCAGCCAGATCAACAGACTTAAGGTCTCTTAAACTCTAAAAGATATCTTGTATAAAATTCATTTCAATTATAATAATGTATAAAAACTACGTGAAGCTGTTACGGATGCATTTAACAATGTTAATCGCAATACATTGCGACACAAATAATTTAGACTAAGCATTTGTTTTCTCGCCTACTTGATTTAAAATTAAGACAATTAATATTTCTCATTAATTTTTATTCTGGCATATGTTTTTATGCATCGCTAAAAATGGAAGAAAAGGCTATTTAAGCATGTAAAAATCAAATATGGCGTCCATTTAAAATAAGAAAGTTACTATTAATATCTCCAAAACCGCCATCTTGAATTTCTTTATGTTTTAAGTTTTCTTCATTGAATCAAGTAAATTTCATATTAAACTTCTTGTTTTTGTCTTTTAAATTAATAAATTTTCAGTTTTTTTTTTGAAATAATTTCTAAAGTGTTTGGAATTTTGTAAATTTTTCACAGAAATCTACACAACATTGTAGTATCTATCTTTAATAATAAGAAATATGTAGGCTACTCAATTTGGACCACCCTGTATATCTATAATATAAACCCATCCAATCTAAACTACAAAATACACGATCGAGGTTCTATTTCATAACTATTAAAGCTCATAGTGAAAGCCAAAACGCCCGCATTAACTCAAGGATACAAAAAAATCTCATTGAAATAACACATTGTTATATAAGAAAATTAATTCCTTTCAACCATCTAGAGCCAAATACAATATCTAATATTAAATTTAATTTACCAGAAATTAAAGGACAAATTAAATTTTAATAATTAAACAAATAAATATAAACAATGTAATGAGAGATGTATTTCACACCTTTATAATTTTCTTATACAAATTATTTCTGGTTAATTAGCCAATTTAAGCTCCGCAGAAAATTGATAATTGTAGATAAATTACCTGTTAATTTTGCAAGAGTCGTTTATAAATAAAATTATAAGGCGGATCTTCTTCAACGCAAAAAGCAAGACAATTAAAATAAAAAAAGAGCTAAAATTATCAAACATGACATATATTACGAAAGAAAGTGTTTAAAAGGTTAATTATTAGTTGTAATTTTTATTCCCATAGGAAACATTTTTTTTTCATTTGCCTATTAATTAATGCAATAATAAATATTATTTTATAATAGTAATTGAATGTTAATGTTAAATATCAAGGACGTCACGGATTGAATAATCTATTCCCTCCCTACTACTCTAAAACTTTTTAATGCATATCCTTTACTATTATTATATGATTAATGAAATTTTATCATTCACTAATCTCATACAAACTATCAATCTACTTCTTAGATCAAAATGTTTTAATATTAGTTGCCTTAATAAAAAAAATATACATTTCATAACTTATTTTCAATTTATTCTGTTAAAATTTTTTTTGTTAAGGCATGTATAATCTAAAACTATTACAGAATTATGTTAATGCTCCAATTTTTTTTGTTATTAATTTTTTTATACTTGCTGCATGGGCTCGAGATAATTAAATTTAGTTTGATTGGTACTTTGGGTGTAATATTAGGATAACAATTTTTGCCACATTTTCAAATTGTGTTTATATGAACTGCTTGATTTACTTAATTTAAAAGTCTTCAAATTCTGTATAATTTTTTCAATCTAATGAAACTAATAAGCTGTGGAAGCTTATCAGATAAATTTATGCAAGTAATTTGGGTACAGGTATAAGAATAGACAGAGACAAATTTAACATATATGATATTATGAATAATGGAAATGATTGATATGATGCTTTCAGCAACTTTAAAGAAGGTGTTGAAGGTGTTAAAGGCTGACATCCCAATATGAATACGCCTCAAGTGCAAAGACTTTAATCAATGCGTTTTGCTTGTCATGACATACTAACGCTAACACAAAACTACTACCAAATTTCTGTTGCTTAATGAACCATGAAGTTATCCATGTTAGGTCAATCCCTGAGGTTTAAAATACAACACAGTCATATGCCTGAAGACAAGAGATATAGATAATGCAATTAAAAAAATTGCTTTTTAGGAGTGAAATTAAACTATACAACATGAAAACAGCAGATGGATAATACGTATCCTGAAACAGGGTCATGGATAGAATGATATTCCAATCAAAAATATGTGATGATAAAAACAAAATAAAAAATAATGTTTTTAAAATTTGGTTTAAAGAACATTTAATAAATGAAAGAACAAATTTTAAGAACAAGTGTGGAATCAAATTATTATGTTGGATGCTCACGAATAGACGTATGGAAAAACAATAAAAAAGTTAAAGACCAACAATAAAACAAAATAATTACCACTTTTCCGCAACCAATAACAAAGAACCATGTCTACTTTACAGGAGAATGAGAAATTTACACTTAAGAGTTTTGGAAGAAGTCACTACTTGCGTACGAAAATATTTATTTTAATAATGGAGGTATAGAGCAGTTACACTGGATCTTATGATTTTATGTAGTAACAAATAACATCTTCCCTTAAAAAAAGTAATAGAAAAGGCCCCATTACAATTTTGGAGGTTTTAGTCGTCGCTGTGGAACCATAATCAAAAAAAGTATAATATTATCATCATAATTTAATGTCCACTTTTAAGCATATTTCCCTTGGCTCTTTTTTCATATCGGTGCGTTATTGAGCCTTCTACATTCGGTCAATGTTAATGTGTGAAATATCATCGATTTATTTTGTTGGCGGTTGTTCTCAGCTTTTATAAACCTTATTTCTAGATTGTAACTCGAATATTTGTTGGGTTCATTTTCGATTCGTGATTGTAAGGAAATGGTTTGGCAATTTTGATTTATTTTAAAATGATTGCTCTTTGATTGAAACGTTTTTCATTCAGTGCTGGATTAGGTAGTTTCATGACAGTGTTTTGTGCACTGGGGCTTCACTATCAAAAACAGCTAAACCTAGACTGGGATAAAGATATCAGAGGCAACGCTTAATGCTTTCGAAATGAAGATACATTGACGAATCTTTGGCACTATGACAGAAGGAAAATGAATAATACGCCATCGGTAAAAGCATAATAGTATATACAGGGTGTCCGACATCTTTCACAAGGATTAACGTAATGCAGGACACAAAAGCAGCTGGCGTTTGCCTCAAAAAGAATGCTCACAAACAAAATAAGAAGTTTAGTTTATAAAGTTTACGCAATAAATTTATGAAAAATGAGTTGGGAGCATGTAACATCATAAGTTAAATAAAAAACATGGAGAAATCGTGTAATGAGAATAAATAAGGATCGGCTCCACAAAGAAACTTTTCAGGAAAAAGTTTTTGTAACCAGAAAATAGAAATGCCTAATCCTTACAGAAAAAGAAGTAGATAACACAAAGCCAATTGCAGAAATCTGGACAAACTGGGCTCGAAGACGTAGACTCGTATTTGGTTACAGCACCATTGCAAAAAGAAAACAAAGAAATGAAGGAATGAAAGACAAAAGAAACAAAGAAACGAAGGAAGTAAGAAATAGAAACGTTTCATGATAATATTGGTAAAAAAAGTCTGTCAAGAAAACAATTATGGTGAAAATGCATTTTGAGCAAAAAAAAAAAAATAGAGAAAAATATTTAATAGTGATTTTTGCTTTTAAAAAAATGTTACTTTTCCAATTTATTTGCTTTTAGCCAACTAGTGCAAAGTCATTTATTTTTGACAAAAAGGTTCAGCGAATTTGGGCTTTGGCAGGCCGTTTGGGCCTCAATTAGGCAATTTCTATTAGCGGTTTTTAAAAAAAAATTATAGATATTTATAAGCGAATTAAAATTATTCCTCTCCCCATCTTCTGAATAGAACAGCGATGGTTTGCTATTTATTATTAAAATTGCATCTAGTATGAACATAAATTAACCCATTTATGTCTAGTACGAAGTTCTCCGCTAGGTAGCGTATTACTTAGCTTGAATCACCAATAGAAAAACTATCGACGCATAAAATATTGCACCTGCTTATCCTTCATTTAAAATTAGTTGTAACAAATTTATATAATTTAAATTGAATAAAAGGGAAATTAAATTTTATGCATTAACATGTCAACTCCATTAAATTGGCGTTAAATAATGCTAAAAATTTGTTTTAATTAATTTTTTATTTAAAAGAATTTCAAAGGCATTTATACGTTCATTACTTTTTTTTGCTAATCGATTAAAAATCCTTGAAAAAAAATTATTAAAATTTGTATAACAAGAATCATAGTCTATTCTATGTGATAAAATGATGTTTAAATATCAAATGAAATAAAATGAAATAATTTGTTTTAGGATATATTAAATTCATTTCTTTACTAATGATTTGACTATAATTATTAAATATAACAATACAATTAATTTAATCTAATTATGAATATATAACATATTTTAACATGTGTAATTTGGTAATTTTCTTTATTAACGTTTATAATTTTACTATAATAAAATATAAATGTATGATAAAGTAGAAAAAAAATTTAAAAATAATTTCCATTTTCTGCGGCTGTTTAATTTGACTATATATAAAATGCGTAAAATTGTGATTGTGGGAACTTTGGTTAACCTTAAAATTATAAACAACAGCAATTAGATTACTTTATATTATAAATTAATTAGTAATGCAAGTTCAAAATGCATATGTGTATGTATCTAATTATCGTTAAAATTCATTTGTTCGACTTGTAGCACAACGAAAGTAAAATTTTATGTTAGTAAACTAGAAAACATGTTAGAAAGTAATTTGAGTAACGGAATTATTTTACTGAATGTAAATTCTTAGACAAATTTAAATATATTAATGACGGTTTACAGGAAAATGCGAATAAAATACTAATCAAAGCACTGCAAGGAATTATAATTCAGTAATTATTTTAGGAAAATTACTGTGTTATCACATAATAATCTATCACAAAAAAGCTTGCAATTAAAAAATAATTAATCGAAAAAGATGGTTCCTTAATGTACAAAATTATTATAAATGCATTTGATATTTGTTTTTTCAGTACATCTCATCACCTTAATTTAAAATGATATTATAACGATCTACATGGGAGAACAATAGATTAAAGATTATATAATGTATGGCTTAGTCTTAAAGCATTCCATAATGAATTGCATTTTAATAACTTTTTGATAGAAAAATTTTCGAACGATTAGAAAAGGCTTCCAATAAAGACTTTCCCTATAGAATAAGGTGACCACAGAATAGTTTCTTTTGTTGCTTACAGAATATTTTATCCATAAACAAATGTCCTAAATTACAGCTATATTATTGGATTCTTTTCTATGGGAATTTTAGCCCCAATTTAAAAAATAATAATGAAAGTTGCATTTCATTTCTATGATATTATCTACTAAAATCTAAAGGAATCATTCATCGTTATTTTAAATTGAAAAGAAAATTATAAATAGAAATTTATTTTTTAACACATATTTATTTTATCCGCAATCACATCTCTAGTCATGACTTATTTTACTAATGAATTAAGGCAAATATCATTCATCTGTGAAAGTGTTTCAGAAGTATATACTACAAATATAGGTATCAATTTTTATTGTCAATATTTTAAAATGGACAAATATTAAAAAAGCGTCAGCATACAAACTGCTTACATACTTAGCAGTTTAATAGAAATAAAAATATTTTACTAGTAAAAAGCTAGCAATAAAAATTAAAAAAATATCGATACAAAATTTAAAGACCTTTCATTTCGTGTATCTAATTTAGCAAAAACGAAAATATTTTTTTGATGTAAGTTATAACTAGCTTCTTACGGGTAATTATATTTATTATAAATTATATACTCTCTTCTTTAACTTCTTTTTATTTTATATGGGTAAAGTAATCCCGCAACTCACTGTATCTTATGGGAAGTTCGATTTTAAAAGGGTTTGGATTTAATTTTAATTTATTTTTCTTTTGTTACAGATTTCAATTGAAGACTATTAAAAAAAATCATTCAAATATGAGTTTCCCTAGGGATATTGTACTTTCAACCGAATCTTATGTCTATGATTTTAATACGATTATAGATCAAGAATGGACTACTCACGTGTCACTCATTATCACCGCATGTATGTGTTATGATAGTAACAGCAAAATTGCACTATTTTTTATTAACACTACATTATTATTTGATAACGGGATGTCCCATAGCAGCCACTTTAGTTATGACGTGGATGTCAGGACTGGTAGGTTAAATTTTCGCTATGGTGATGAATAAAATCACCTTATATCTCAGTGGTGCTCAATAAATTTTTCAAACGTGCTACTTTAAAATGCAAACTTAACTTAAGCCCTCTTCCACCCTACACGGTTTGTCGGTCAGACAAAAAGTCGTACGACAGTTGTATGACGACCGACAAAACGTATAAGTGTGGAAGGGGCCTAATGCCAACTCCAATTTTTGGATTTTTGTAACCTTGTTTAATGCGGTTGCTTCTTAAATGAGTTTTTTTTTTTGTATTTTTATAAGAATATTTCCGCTGACGATGGATGTTATGAGTGGCCACTGTTACACATATTTATTTTTTTTTTTTTTATAAAGTTTTTTTACTTTGTATTTTTGGTATATAAAATATGCAATAATAATATTATAAAATAAAAATTCCAACAAAAAATTACAAAAACTAAAAATTGAGCTTAAAGTTGTCTTTTTAGAATATCTATTTAAAGAACGGAAATTATTGCTATTTTATATAACAAATATATGGAAAATATATAGTATAAGCGAACTAGTTTTTTTACTTTGTCTTTTTGGTATATAAAATATGCAATAATAATATTATTATTCAAAAAATCCAACGAAAAATTATAAAAACTAAAAACTGAGCTAAAAGTTGCCTTTTTAGAATATCTATTTAAAGAACGGAAATTATTGCTATTTTATATAACAAATATATGGTAAATATATAGTATAAGCGAACTAGTTTTTTACTTTGTCTTTTTCGTATATAAAATATGCAATAATAATATTATTAACTAAAAAATCCAACAAAAAATTATAAAAACTAAAAAATAAGCTCAAAGTTGCCTTTTTAGAATATCTATTTAAAGAACGGAAATTATTGCTATTTTATGTAACATATATATGGTAAATATATAGTATAAGTGAACTAGTTTTTTTACTTTTTTTACTATGAGTGGCCACTGTTACACCTAATATCATTTTGTTTATTATTTTATATTTATAAAGTTTTTTTACTTTGTGTTTTTGGTATATAAAATATGCAATAATAATATTATGAATTAAAAAATCCAACAGAAAATTACAAAAACTAAAAATTGAGCCTAAAGTTGTCTTTTTAGAATATCTATTCAAAGAACGGAAATTATTGCTATTTTATATAACAAATATATGGTAAATATATAGTATAAGCGAACTAGTTTTTTTACATTGTCTTTTTGGTATATAAAATATGCAATAATAATATTATTAACTAAAAAATCCAACAAAACTGAGCTCAAACTTGCCTTTTTAGAATATCTTTTCAAAGAACGGAAATTATTGCTATTTTATATAACATATATATGGTTTATAAGGCAGGATGTATTAGTTACAGATTTTCTTCTTAAAATTTTTGTTGTTATATTAAAATCAAATATTTTGTTCAGTTCAAATTTGTGAGTTTTATAAATATTTTCTTTAACTATATTTTTGTTTTAAAACCCAAATCAAAATTGTAAAATTTATTTGAATAAATCTTGCCTCATTTTAAACCTTAAAATATTTTTTTATTATACTATATTCTTAGCATTCGATAATTTAATCTGCTTCGATGAGGGCACCAAAATCTCCGCTAGATAAGGTACAGCTTTGTAATCGCAAAATGCATTGAAATAAATTTTAGTAAAATAGAATACCTCGCAACGACAAGCAAGCCGACACCCGTCTAGAAATGGAGAAGTGTCTCTGAATTAAAGGCACAGTAACGTTCATATATGTATTATAAAACGAAACCACACGGAATGAAGCAAAATCAGAGGGAAGGCTTGGAAGAACTTAAACATTTTCCTATTAAGGAAAATAATCAGAATTTATTATAAAACGATAGAAAATGCATTACTCAATATCTTCCTCAGCTGTACATTTTTGTAACAGCTATTTTGCTTTAATTTTTATGTTTATTAAAAATAGGCACTAAAAATAAAAATAAAAGCGAAATTGCGGCTACAGAAATGGTCTACTGGAGCAGGTGAGGAATATTGACGATAAAGAAATTAGGAAATTAAAAGAATAATGAAAGTAAAAACGAATGCTCTAGCCTACATCGACCAAAAAAGGCTTATGTGGTATGGACAAGTAAAGCGAGACGACAAAATTAAATAAATAAATTCCATCTCGCATTGGAACCCTAAAAAAAAAAAACGGGGAAGACCTAGAAAAACATGGCTGGATGAAGTTGACTAGTTCATAGCTTAGATCTGTTTAAAATAAAATGCATATCTGTGTAGAATGTAGAGAATACAAAGAACTTCAATTTTCCTCTTCCCATCTAAGATTTTTTGGGACGTGGCTCTGTGTTGAGAGGGATGAAGGTATAAAGGTGAAACTATACCTAAATATTATTCCCCCCAGAACTAAAATCGACGTTTTTTTAGCAATTTCTTGAAACATTAACTGAGATAACAGCCGTTCAAATTTTAGTTGGAACACCCTACATAACTAAAGTAACATTGATGACAAGCAATCACTTTTCTCATTAAACACAAATACATCATGCGATGTTCTTTGCACAATTCATTATTAAGTTTCTATTCATGTTTTGTTGATCTGAAGTAATATAAATAATTAAACTATTAGCCTTGATTATATATTTTTTAACATCCTCCAAATGCTTTCCATTTTATTATAAACTGATTACTCGTTTCTTTCTAATAAATCGAAATGAAATAAAACAAAGTAATGTACAATTTAAACTAATTTAGAAAGTACAAAATAATTCTTTCGTCTCAAATTTTTTGTACACCAAGTTGTGCAACCACTTTTTTATATGAAAAGTTATGCAAAACACAAAATATAACATGCAATTTGTTTTAAAATTTAATAATAATAAAACTTAATTTAAAAAGATCTTTAAAATCACGTATACATATGTAAGTATATTATTAAATAAAGTTCAGAAAAAGTAACATTTTAATATCAAGGTAAGTACGTATTATACATAATTATTACTTCTGCTTTTTTTAATACATAAGTACACTGAATTCCTTTCTAGCAAAATTTTGACTTATTAGGTTATTTCTTAACTGTTGCAAATATTATTATTATTAAGCAATATTTATTTTAATAGTTACAATATACTAAGTCTTTATAAATGGTTAATAATCACGTGACCGCAAATGACATTTGATATTTTAAGTAAAATTTCCATTCAAATAACAAATGTCGCTCAGGTTGCCTATCTAAGCGGTCACGTGGTTATTAACCATTTATGAAGACTTGGTATTTTACAATAAACTACAACTACTACAAACGGCTAGCGACCGAGGTCTTTCTGCCAACGAATATTTACATACCTAGAACAAAATTTCCATTATTTCTTCTATTATTTGGTCAAATTTTAAAAGGTTTCTAAAAGTGGAAAAGAGGGAAGTTTGTATTTGGGATTTATATTTATGTTTCGGGCGGTAGTAAGTTGTAGGATTTTTATGTTCTTATGATTCTTTACAAACCATGTATTTAGAACTGGGTTATATAAGGTGGTGTCATTTTGGTAATACTACGCGGACTACTTATTTCTGCTACTTCATACTGCCTTCTTGTGGTTGGCTTAGCATTTGCTAGCAGGGTACATGCATAATCTAGTATCGGATTGAAAATCATTTTGTAAATTTTTCTTAGGGTTTGAATCGTTGCTCCTTTTTTGGCGTAGGTGAGGCTTCGAAAATTTTTGCTCTCTGTAGAGTTCAGTTTGGGATTAAGAATTACGTCAAGGCATTTACACTGCGGAGAAGGGAAGATAATATGCTTGTTTAGCATACAAAATTGGTACATTGGGATTTTCTACTGTACTGCTTTATTAATCTGCTTTATAATTTTCTCGAGATTTTTTGCTAAATAGGGAAGAAGCGTTGGTCGATAGTTTTCAGCTTTGGTGTGATCCAACCCAGGCTTAGGAATTGTGACTGTTAAAACTTTTATCCATTGAGTGGGTAGGCTATGTTAAATGATAAGTATAAATTTATTTATTGATTTATCTACATCCTTTTTTGTTACTTTGGTCAGCTCTGGAGAAGAATTAGTAATGAACTTCTTCTATAAGTGGATCTTCCTGGTTATAAATTGATTGGGTGCTAAAGTATTTGTGTGCTAAGTGATTACCATCATAGTTATTATTGTTTGAAAAGGTAAAGACTTCTTGGTAATGTTCTTTAAATTTTCGAGCTCTTACAGTGTCATATTCATCACTATTTAATTAAATTTTTGTGGGTGTTTCTGAGTTTTTTTTATTTCGATATTAAATAACAAAAACGATTTGTGGCCTATTCTTGTGCACATCTTTTGTAATTTAATTTTAATTGTAAGATTGTTCGCACGTTCGAATGAGTGCAATTACGAAAAATTTTCTGGAAAAATCCACGTTGCATTATTGAGAAAGTTATTTTGATGTAATCATTAACAATGTATTAAAGTAAGGGAATTTTATTATTTAATTCATTACCAAATACAGGATTTAAAAGTTAAACAATTTATCGCATATTGAAATAGATTACTCCCACAGCTTAACCGTACTAAAATTTTATCTGCATACTCCTTATATAATAGAAATCGGTGCGAAATTGCAATAATTTTTCTCAAGTGTTTAATTACAGCTGCGACATAAATTCTATGCGTAAAGCTATTACATCAAATATACATGATTACTATCTTTACTTCCGCTTTTGTAAACAAATCGAACTCACAAGCGCTTTTAATTTGTTGCTGCCTTACACTCATTTGAAAGTATAACTAATTACCGTCCTTTAAAAAAAGCGCTTTAAATTATATTTAATAAGAACATTTCTCTGGTTTATATTTTCATTATTATACTACTAATTCGTGGAACACTTAGGAAAGGAAATTTTCATGAAACATAACGAAAATACATGTGCTTGTACGTGCAAAGTTATTTTACTTTCATTTTTTTGCTTCTATTCATTAAATTATAGACAGCATTCATTTTCTAACAAGGAATATAAAAAAAAACTTGGACATGCAACAGGAATTTCTTGGTTTTACACTATTTAAAATTTTCGTTAAAAATTAATAAATAATGTGCAAGTATTACAGGCAGAAAATTGATATTTAATGCTTTGACTATGGATTACATATTTTGTAATCTTGGTATTTGCAATTTAATAATTGCATTACGTTGTATTATATCTACTTCTTTTGTTCTATTACTTATTTCTATTAACTACGTTCATATATAATAAAAACTTTATAGGAAACACCTACAAAACACCTACAATTTTCAGGACAGCGATAAAGTAAACGATAATTCCATTTAAAGCAATTATAATTTTTAGTTTTTTTTTTGCACAACAATTATTATTTTGCTTTAATTACAAAACACTACTTTGATTAGATTACAGTTTTAAAACTAATTTAGAACGTTTCTCTTTTAGACGAGACGTAGCTCTCAAGATAACGATTTCTTCTGGGATCTACAGTAGGCATTTAGGTATCGAAATGTGTGGGTGGGTTTCTTGTAAACTTTGTTACCTAGTTTGCTATCGAGTCATTTTTGGGTTATCTATGAAGTCGACGATTTCTTTAGGGATATGAAGCGAGCTATATAGACTAGGGAGTTTATTACTGATAATTTCTAGGGAGGATGATAAAGTTTCCATTTAAATATTAACCTGGGTGGATGGGTTTTGGTAAATTGTATGACCTTATTAGGCAAAGTCGTTTTAAAACGATTTTTTTGTTTTTGCCAACATTTTGTTTTTTGGCGAGACTCAGCTCCAAAGACAACAATTTTTTTTTGGATGAAGGCTCTATAGACTAGGAAATGTTTTAATGAAAAGGATGATGTTAGTTAATCATTTAAGCACCAAATTACCATATGGCTATATATGAAAGGTGTCTCATTTAAACCCAAATCACTATTTTGGTTTAAGTTTTTAGGATTCTTACGCTTTATTTTTAATAGCCTCCAGAAGTTTTGGAATGCTACTTAGTTCTGGTTTAACTACAATAGTGAAGACTTGGACATCGACAGAACAGCTTCTAATTTAAGAGAAAGTGGTCAAGCGAAAACAATTTCCTTTTGTTTAAACTTGCGTGAATGACGAGATGCTACGTAATTTTGGTTCTGCTATATGTGACCACGAGAACATTTTATATAGAAATTCTCGTCGTTTGAAATATAGATCTGCCACCGAAGACCAAATACGCTGGGTACTCAGGTCAAATATAGATGTTTTCAGAAGAAATGGGGATTTTGGCAAAGCACATATTATCTGCAGTCCATTCCGCTTCTAGTTTGTTTAGAAGGGTTTATTATTTTAGAGTCATCTATGCTATAGCTTTACGTTAATGCACAAGTCTTTGACGACTGGACCAAAATTAGGTCCGAAAACTGAAGAGAATAAAATCTTTTTACCTTGTGTGTGTGTTAAAAGCAGAGCTCAATTGAACAATCTAAAGCAAGAGTCTTCAAGATTTTATATTCTTTGAAACCCTTCTAGGCAATGAAATTTTTCAAGGAACCTCCTAATTTATCATAGCAGTTTGGGCCAAAAAGAGGTTTTATTATTTTGCATAATACTTTTCCTTTTCGAAAGAATAAGTTGGTGGGATAAACCTGATTTGTTGTCTTGTGAAGGAATCATGCATTTTATGTTCGGCAACTGACTATTAAGTATTAAGTCAACCTCAATCAAAATTAAATTTGCATTTCTTGATGGGTAACACTAATTTAATGAGGAATGACAGAGCAATCCAATTGTGATTTGTCTAGTCAGAAATAAACAGATTCAAGACAAGCCCAACTTTTTTGTCATATAATCATTTCAGCTACAAAATAAGGTGTTGCACTAATGAATGCAGCAATTTGCTTTAAAATTATTATTGATTAATATATTGTGCAAGCCTTCATGTAAAATATTTTATATTTGCTAATGCTTAAGACTAAGAAGAGAATGTCTGCTAAAAGTTTTTATAGATGATTTTAACATTTAAAAACCCCAATTCTTCTTCTTGGCGTTGGTAAGAATTTCGGTGGTCTTATTTAATCATTGAATTGTTAAAGAGTTGCCTATTTGGCAGACTATTTGGAAGACTTCTGAACGTTTCTATTCATTATTTTTTTTTTTTTTTTTTTTAATTTCGCGGCGTCAGCTGCTGAGGCTATTGGCCGCCATGAAAGAAAAAGCATGGTCCTTCGGACCATGCAAAAAACTCAAAACAATATATAGAAAAAAAAATATAAAAAACAAATAAATCATTTAAGGCCACGGTGGCCTCAAACGGAATAAAATTAATAAATAAATAAACACTAATATCACAGTGACGGTGAGGGTGAAAAAGACCCTTACCGTCAGAACAAACACAAAAAAAAGAAAATAAAAACTTAAAAGTAATATCACAATGAAGACGGTGAGAGTGTAAGAGGCTCCCACCGCCAAGACAAGACAAACGAAGAAAATAAAAACTTAAAACTAATATCACAGTGAAGACGGTGAGAGTGTAAAAGGCTCTCACCGCCAAGACAAGACAAACGTAGAAAATAAAACTTAAAACTAATATCACAAAAAAG
>JARJDX010063347.1:0-11035 GCA_030264735.1 Gymnusa sp. GC000175 | reverse complement strand
ACAAAATACTTCTCTACTTAATTCTTAATTCTTAAATACTTTACGAACATTTTAAACTCGAATTAAAACTCAACAAAGAAATAAAAACAAATATTTTAAGATAAATTTATTATAAAAGTTTTAAGCGTTAAAGTAATTTTAATATTATTTTTTATGGAAAATTATAGTATAAATTACCAGTTACTTACAATACTCAATTAGAACTAATGAAAGTCTTGTTTAATAGTGTAATAATCTAAAACACCTTTTCTGAAAATTTTTCAAATCTAATAGTGATATAAGTGTTAAACATAGGATATTATTTTGTGAGTGAGGAAGATTTCGAAACGAGGGTACCGAGTGGAGCAACCCCACGAACGAAATAAAATCATTTTAACACACATGTCATATAATGTTTTTTCTACAAACATAAGTAATGCGTAGCATTCTGCATAGGCCCTTTCTTTTAACCAATTTTTATTTAAGAATTTTTAGTTTTTTATTTTTTCATCTATATCTTATTTGCATTGGTCATGATCGTGCATGTTTACGACTCCTTCGTTGTTTCTTTTTTACCATATCGACGTAAACTATTACACAATTTTCCTTTTGTATTTCATTGCTCCTATTTTGGTTTTATTCAAATTTTGCCGTGTCAGTTATCTACGACTAGAGCACGTCTCATGATGTGTCCGCTACACATTGAACAGCATAGTTAGGTCAAGGATGGATTGAGTGCTACATAAAAAAAATTTAAAATGACGCGAGTCGGGAAAATTATGGCGAAGGCGAGGGGTAAATCTTATTTGACGAACCCAATTAAAAAATTTCCGGAATATTTTTATTCATTATATTTCTTATATTATGCCAGTATATGTCGTTCATAGCATGTCACCTTGATTTTGTGATTTTGATATTTAAAAATTAAATGACGTTTATAATACGAATATTAGCGAGATTCATGCATAATTTAGCTTTAGGGTTTATGCCTCTTTACAAACAAATAGCCTATGTGTTGATCCACGACATGGTCTATCTATCCACGAAGCACCAAGTTTCAGCCAATTCGTTAAGCCGTTAAGGTTGTTAATTATTTCCTCAATGTATGGGTTGAAATTGAAATTAAAAATTTAATGAATTTAGATCACAATTTATAATCAAATTTGACGTCAAAATTGTGAAAACACATTCGTCTTAAAAATTTTTTAAGTGTTAATAAACAAATGCAAACATAATTTCTTTTGTTAATATTGCTTATAATCATCTTATAAAGGTATTAAAATGTGATAAAGTGACATATAAAAAGATGATGTCCGAGAGTATTCTCGTATACCGTATCTCGGTAAATCACTATTTCACACTGGGCGTGCTAGAGCCGATGCCAGTAGTGGATGATGTAGAAGGAATCTGGGGTCATAACTCTTATAAAATTCAAGATTTCCGTCAGTTCTAACCTCATTATGAATATCGTCGTATAAATCACAGCAGAGACTAGGAAAACGTATTAGACACACGCATCGCCATTTAATTCGATGCCGTATTGGATGTGGTGTGGACTAAATGAATTTTAAAGTGCGAATTAACGAACAATACAGCATTATGTTTGGAATATCTGGAAATCGATCGGGCACGACGCTGCGAACTGCGAAAAAAATTGAGCCCATTTGAAATGCAAAGTGTGCACACTTTGCATTTTCCTCACCGCGATCGTAAACTTGCGCCCCGTTTGTGAGAATGCCTTTCTTTGCGCTGACATTTTTGTATCTCTGAAATCTCGCATTCTTTGATTCCATTATCGCGTAAATTCCTCACGGAAAAAAGAAAATCTTCATCCATTTTTAAGTTAAGTTTGGAGGTTTATTTTTATCCAATCAAGCGCAACAAAAGTTTTATAATGTAGTTATTTTGACATCAAACGTCGCATTTTTAATTTTATTTTATTAAACCAATTAGTGACACGGGTTAAATTAAAGTGGATAATTTCCGGAACCGTTTCTATTCAGATAGAAATCTCCTATTTAAAATATTCCATTTTTATTATTTTTAAATCCATTTGATCTCCTGTTAAATTTAAAGAAAAGTAGCGCAAAAATAGATCGTATTACGATGTGTGTAATCTTCAGACGGCACCCTTTTTGGATGCGTTAATGCATTCCTATCTCGTAATAGATATTGGTCGAGGAGGTCGTAGATGGGCGCTCGGACAGCCTAATGGTGGGCAACGCTTGTAATTTATTTTCCAGTCGCATACAATACTATTAATTAAACCCGTTAATTATTATAACAGTACTTAAAGTTTCGTGGAGAGGTGTGGGGAGCTAGGGGGAAATGGCGCTCTCGCACTTCACCGAAATTGATAAATTGGTAAACAAATTCCTTCGGGTGATACACTTGCGTAATCGAGAATAAGTGAAATGTCTAATAATAATTGTTTTGAGCGCACCAAGAAAATCACGTATAGAATAGATTTATTATTTTATAATGTTAATGAATCTATGATCCGGAAAAAAAGGTTAATAACTTTTTCCTAAAACATTCACGCCAACTGACTAATTATCGCCATGTGAAACAAAACGCTTTGTCTATTTTTTGTTAACTTAAAACACAAATATTTTACCTAATGACTTCCCCACATACTAGACCAATGCTTACAACACATTTGTACCCACTTGAATCTTTTACAAAAGGGTTTTTTAAAAATATAAACAAGAATGTAAAATAAAAACAAAATTATAAACGTATTTAAATATACAGAGTGTCCCAACTAAAATTTTAGCGCCTATTATCTATTATTAAAACTTAGAGGAATTTTTAAAATATGTTAATTTTAGTTTATAAGAGAAAAAATCATAGTTTTTACTTAATACCTTTATCCTTCTAGAGTCCAAGCCACTTCTCAAAAATTTTAAAGGGGATCGAGTGGCATATTTAATTTTCATCAATTCGTTTTTAAAAAGCACTGCTTAGATTCTGTAAAAAAAATCTAGATGAAAAAAAAACAATACTACTAGAGACGAGACCTTAAACATCGTCTCTTTTACTAAATAATAGTTGGAATGGACAATTAATTTATAAATTGCATTGTTTTTAAAAACATGATATGTTGGCTATATGTTTTTAATTTATATTATGAAGTACAACCAGGCGATCCGATCTACCTGTCTATCGTGGCGTTATTTAAAAAAGATCTTTAATTTTGCATCCATTCCAACTAATGTTGGAAAAAAATTAAGCAAAGTGTTTCTTTTTAATCGGGGCCATTGTTTTAATATAATTTATATTAATAATAAGATTCAATAAATGTATTATAGAGAGTACTTCCAAGAATTTTAGTGTGTACTATTGCTGTTATAATTTACTCGCAATGAATATATTTAGCGTAAATAGTATATTTTCCAAGAACTGAAAGAAAAACAAATTTGTAATACATATTTATGTTGGTTATAGGTAAATATGTAAAGTACTACAATAAAATAAACATTCTCTTCAGAGGCGGATATACTGCAATACTACACAATTACTAGTTTTTCAAATTTTAATTTTTTATGAAAAAATGATTGAAAGAGGGTAGTGCATGCTTACCATACAACAAATGTACAGGAATACTTTATCGCATAGCCTACTCTCACCTCCACGAAGCCTCAGAGGAGGTGGTGATCCCTGAAAACCTGAGTAACCCTTCGTGGGATGCGATAAGCAATCGGTATGGAAGATTCCTTCTTTCTCATGGCAAACGAGAGAGGAACTAATGGTCCTCCGAAAAGAGGGTTGAGCGTAGGGATAACAGCCCGACCTCATAAAAAGCACAATGTTACGAAACCAAAAAATGATGCGTTGGGTAACAGACTGAAAACACGGCAACGGACTAAGCAATGGAAAAAGGATCCAAGAGCATAAAATACCATTGGCACTTGAAACATTCAAACGATGCTCCAAGTTGGCAGAATCACGGAGTAACTGGACAAATACAATGCGAGTTTGACTACACTCCAAGAAATAGAATAGAAGGAAAAGTCAAAGTAATAAAACTAAATTACGCGCTATACTACAGTAAAACGGAGAGAAAAGATCATTACTAATCAGTAACTGCATATGCAAATTACGCATAAAGTAAAAATTCCACTAAAACGATACACAACATATACGCACCGACGAAAGAGGCGAGAAGAGGAAACAAATGTGTTCTCGAATGAGGTACGAGCTGAATGCGAAAGTAGCAGCACATGACATCCTCGTAGGAGATTTTAACGCAAAAATTGGGGAAAAAAACATTTATAGAAACGTCGCGGGCAGATACAGCCTTTACGAAAAAACCTATAACTGCAGAAGTAGGCTGTGCCAATTCGCAGAAACACTCAATATGGTAATAAGTAGCATATACTTTGAGCAGCAAAAATCTCGGGTACCCAAAATTGCAACAAACTTGACCATATCTTAATTTCAAGGAGAAGAGCGTCAACAATAAAAGACGTACGAGTAAACAGAGGATCAAACTGGGACTCTATTCTCATTAAGACACCTCTCAGGTAAAGGTGGCGATTAACATAAAAATACAAAGTCGGGGGAAAAGCTGAAGAAATACAAAACATTAGTACTACACAAACTTGACGTTAATTTACCATTGAAAGAGATTGAGAGAGAATGAATTAACTTCAAAAGCTGCACAACACAAGAGGCGAAAAAAAATAGGCAAAAGCAAGAACTCGAGGGAGGAAGAATAATTTGACAATGATTGCAGACAAGCAACAAAAGTAAACATCAAAGCAAGAATATAAGACACCCAAAGGGTAACCCAAACGTAACAAGGAAATAAATACGTCAATAAAAGAAGGAGAGCAACCAAACTATGCAGAAAAAAGAAAAATGAACTCTATAACAGCAAAATAAAGGAAGCAGAAGAACACAAAAACAATAAAAACAGCAGAAAATTCTAGAAAGACATAGCAAGTCTAAATAAAGAATTTAAATCGAGAAAAAAAGGAGTAAAATTGAAAATGGAGAAATTATATCAAAAAATGTAGACATACTAAATAGATGGAACAATATTTTTAGAAAGTGCTATAAAAAAAAACAGCAAAGAAACGAAGAAGAGGAAATCGCAATCTACTCATCCGCCGACATGGAAATAAAGACGCCTCGAGTAGAGGATACTGAAAGAATAATCAAAAACTTAAAAAATAATAAGGCACCGGGCACAGATACAATAACAGCTGAACTAATAAGGAACGAAGGTTTAGACCACACACAGATTACACAAATTCAGAATGATATGGGACAAAAAATTGCTTTAGGAGAGGAGTAAAGGACTGATACATCCATTCGCAAAAAAGGGACAAAATGAATATGAAAACTACAGACCTATCACACTGCGTAGTAAACAAAATACTTTCCGTTCATATAAAATCTAACTATACACCGAAAATATACTTGAAGACTACCAATGCAGCTTCAGTCCAAATTGATCGACAATAAACCATAAACATATGATAAGAAAAATTTAGAAAAATATAATGAACACAGTATCGACATAGACGGTATCTTAATAGATTTCAAGCAAGACTTTGACAATTTCGGCCGTGAGAAGTTAATTACGAAACTGCTAATAATAGGAATGCCAAGATGACGTTGGGCCAACGTATGAAAATATTTAAATGGGCCAATTCCACGTGGCAGAGTTTACGTACGGTTACGGAGATCAGGTGAACGACATGAAAGGCAACCGTTGCTAATAGACGAATAAAACTCCAAATTACTAAGTACAATCTCTAATATGCGGACATATAAAACTCTAAGAAGACCAATGGTAACATACAGCAATGAGGCATGGAAAACAACTCAGGAAAGTATTATAGAAAGAGAGGACATAGTGAGATACATAAAGTCACAAAGAATCTGATGGCTATAACATCTGTATAGAATGGAGGAGGATAGAAGAATCCTAACAGAATGTACACCAACAGAAACACGAGCAAGAGGTAGACCGAAAAAGAAATGGATGCAGGTCGTGAATGAAAACCTCAAAAAATGGATATACACAAGAAGTCGTATGAGACAGGACGAGACGGGGCAACATTGCCAAGAAAGCCAAAGCCCATATAGGGCTGTAGCGCCTGAGAAAGAAGAAGATTAAAAAAAAATATTTACGCCTCGGGAAGATGGTTTATATAACATATTGTTTTTATTCCAAAATTAAGATAAATAAATATACTTATATAAAGAAAGCAAATAATGTGTAATAAATAGTACTACCATAAATTAGTACTAACTACATTTGAACTATTCGTTCAAATAATGTTAATTAACCTTTTAAGTGTAAATTTGTAAAATCGTTTTACAGTACTACTTTAATTAAAAAAGATTTATTGCTATTGTCAATAATAAAGTACATATTAGTACCTAAAATATTTCTCACCAGAGTACGATTGAAGTGCGTAGAATTGGTTTCATGCTTATAATTATACAACATTACTTTCTAAAGTTTCCTTACAAAAACTTATCTATTTTACCAAAGTACAACCGTTGATTGTACAACCCTTTATAAAAAGTTTTAAAATTTTAACATGATTTTCATTGAATAAATGTGGCAAATTTTTTACAACATGACTTGAAAATTCTTAAAATATCAAGTACAATCATAATGATTTTAATATTATTCGAAAAATTTTAAGTTAAAATTTTTATTAAAATGAATGTTAAAAAAATTAAAATTAATATTTTTTTAAAAATATGTAGTTATTGCAAATAAAGTAACTCGTACATTTTTATTCAAAAATATTGACATAGTACTATAATATAGTTTCTAATTAGGTTTGCCTCGTAGACTAGGGATACACATTTGGTTAAAATTTTAAACGTCCAATTTTAGTTTAAATTTAAAAATAAGTATATATTTCACAATGTTATTTTTTAAGTACAAAAAACTATTTGCATAGTACTTTATTTACAGTACCTAATTATTTTTGTCTGCCCATTCATTTGGTTTAAATTATAAACGCCATAGAGTACAATTTCAGTTATTAATATAAATGATCTTTTCATGTTCCAGTTTATGTATTTAAACGTGATTTTTTACATAAGTACCTTAAGTATTAGTACAGTTAGTACCCGATGATATTAGTACAATTACTGATTTAAATAATTTCATGAAATGTCAATTTCGAACTTAATCCCGTCCATAGAAATATTTTTTGCAATGTAAGCAGTACCTTAAATTATTATTAGTACCGTTACCTAGTTATATAAATATGTATTTGGCATATGCAAGCCTGAATACAAAAACGTTCACCGTAATGGTACTACCTTGTCTTGGAAACTGGGTACCGTTGAAACTATTGTTGCAACTAATCTGCAAAGATTAGATATTAAAATATACAAATAATATTTATATACGTCCATAATTTATTTTATATAATAAGCATGAGTAATTGAAGACGTTTAGTGGTGGGAAAAAATTTACAGTCCGCAACGTTTTATACTTTTTGTAATATAGTTTTAAAAGGCAATTATTTAAAATGTATTTTGTTGAAATATGTGTGAGGTGGTACTGAAGGTTCCAAGAAGACATTTGATGTTTTGGGTGCCGGTGTTCATGCGGGTCCTGTGGATGTGCGTGCGTGCAATAAAGAAACCATATTTGACAGGTCGCTCATGGCAATTATGAATGAACACATAGTAACAGCGAGATACCATTACAGCAATGTTATTTTAATATCATAATTTATTGTTAATGTTTATTCGCATGCGATTTTGTAATATTATATCGGACATTGAATATCAGCTGACCAAAAACATACGTCCAAGTCCTGAATTATTAACCAAATAAAATAATCAGACATAACATGTCATAACATACTTATTTTAATATTTTTTATTTATTTTTCGAATAAACACTTCAATTTAATTGAATCTATATTTTTGGAAAATTAGTAAAATTACAAGCAAAATATTACTAGAGCCATCTTAGGTCATATGCACCTTGACTCTATAGGCCAGGTTGGACAACTACGACACACGGACCACTTGCGGCTCCAATCGTGTAGATTTGTGCGGCTCGCAACAATTTATGACCTATTTTTGGTTCAGAATTATATAAAAATGTGACTAATTGGTGTATTTTTATATAAAAATATATTCATCACTTGAAAAATTAATTTTTTCTCTGCGGCCCTTAGGATTTATCATATTATGCAATTTTGGGATAAATTAATCTTCTTCTTCTTTTTCTTCTTTCTAGAACCTCGTGCCATCTTTTTGATAGTAAAAAAAATTAATAAAATTGTTTAAGTATAATTTGTTCTATTATTAATCATTTTACTTCGCCTTATCTGCCATCTACCTTCATGGTCAATATTCAAACATTACTGTCTTGCATATTTTGCCGTTGAGACTACCTTTATTAAGCCACCTGTGTGTATTTTTGTATAATATAAGTTGACATATTAAAAAATGAACATTTGATTAATAAATGAATGTTATTAATAAATTTAATGAGACCTACTTGTGAGTAATGGTAATTAGCAATTAATTAAAATTAATCTGTAATTTCATTAGTCCTTGTGGTTAGAAAATTTTTAACAATAAAATTTCACGCCTTAAAACTGCGAATTGTAATTATAGTTTTAATTAAATAACGATCGCAAATTCTATGGAGGCAAGTTAACCTTGATGGACCCCAAGATGTGAAAAAAGTCATCATAGTATATACGAGGGAGGTTCATTTTGCAAAATTATGAATATTCATAATCCATAATTCATTAATTGCGTGGCTGAATAAATAGTATTGACGTCTATATGTACAGTTACGCATATTAGTCGTTTGCTCGTAATTCACCTATTCATCGCAATTTTCATTACATGAGTGTTATATGTTGTATATACATAGTTGGAGCATGTATATGTTTTACTGTTAGAGGGGACGGTCCTGTAACCTTCTAAAACTTCTATCGCTGAAATATTATTATATATGAAAGAAAAAAATCTCTCGTGTCTTATCCATAAATATTGAAGCTGGTCTTCGATACTTATTTTTTTAATTAAAAAATAATCTATATTTATGCCGGGCCATTTAAATTCTTTTAGCCTACTACTTTACGACACGAATGGAATTTCTTATTAAAACACAATCTCCACTCAATAATTATACCTACTTATTGGTTTATTATAATACACATAACGTTCCACTGTTGGATTATGACTGGGCAGGGGCTATTTTTGGTGTGAATCTAGCTGATTACATCTTTATTACCGCAGTACCACACGGATCAATCTGCAATTACAACAGCGCGCCGCGTTTTTAATTATTACCCATCCTTGTGGGGCCATCTTATTTTTTGTAATATTTTTTTGTCACAGTGCGTGACATTTTTTGTTTCTGACGTTCCTTGTCGGCTGTCTTCCTTAATGGATCGCTTCGCTCCGGACACTTGGCAGCTCCGTTATCAAAACACGACACAATTCGATCGGTCAGTTTCGATTAAAAATTTATTTTCAAACCACATTCTTGTGCGAACCAATATCAATATGAAAATTACCTTATTTTATCAAAAAGGAAACATCGTGTAAAACTCATCGGTTGCACCAAATTAGCACAAAATAATTAAATCGGTTGTATCACTAGCTATGGCAACATAATTTGCTGTTAGGGCGTGTAACCAGTGTAACTAACTTTAAACGTTAGGTAGTTTTTTCAATGAGGAAAAGCGTTCTTAAGCATAGCCATCTTGTGTGTGGGGAGGGACTTGTAAAAGTGTTAATAATAGTGAAATTAGCATGTTGTTGAATTTATTATTTTTTTAATCTCCTTGAAATTATTTAAGAGGCGATACAAAAAGTTAGGACATGTGTTATAAATATTAATAAACGTATAAATGCATGTTCACGTAATGGGAAAATATGCATTTATGTAAAACTGGTTGCTTATAATTAACGTGAAATTAAGACTTTTTTTATATCATAGGTATTACACAGTATTGAGAGTATCCGTAAAATTTTACAGGTTATGTTTTAAAACAAAGCTTATATTTCACCTACACTTATCAAACCCTCATGCGCAATTTTATGACCAATAAATGTTTACAAATTGGTAAATTGGAAATTTTGATAAGCTGTAAAATTGATTAATTACGTAATAAAATTTAATTCCCGGTCTGCCAAGGGTCAGAAAACTGTTAGTTTAACATTTAATTCTAACCCATATTTTATCAGCAAAAAAATTAATTGTTAAATAAATTACAACATATATCTGCTGATAATATTTTATATCGCACCCTACTTTTTTAAATATTCTCTAAAAAAATATTTGTGTGAGGATCATTGTGTGTTATATCTAGATAAAACTGGGACTAGATTGAGGCATTCAAGTTAAGGCCAAAAAGTGTCGGTTTCTGTGTTTAACTCTAAGGTCTTTAAGTATGTATAAAAAGATATACACAAAACGTCTGCACAAGGACCTTATCTAAACAAGTCCGGGCACTTAACAACGTCTCGTTCCTAAATACGAGACCCACAAACTGAATTGAGATGTGACCGTTTACTTTATTACCAACATCCATCAACGTAACACCTCTCATTATAACACACTTTACATATCACTTAAAAAAAGTTATAATTAACAATACACACAAGGGACATATATCTCCTTCATTTGCTCTGTTTTATAGACGCGTTCATCCCTCTATCAACTAACTGGATTTCTTTCAACGTCTTTCTTTTAGTTTCTGAACAAAAATGAAACCATCTGTATAAATTCAAAAAATGTGTCCACAATTTACAAAAAAACATGATTATTTCACTTAATAATTTAAGTCAACTTATATTTTAAGACCGCCCCATATGTTAAAATGTGGTACTCAGATGCTCGTTTTAGCAATTGCGCCATTTCTCCTAAGGAACGTCAAATCAATATCCAACTGCAGAGCCTATCATTATGGGTCCCAAATACACTGATATTTATAATAATTCCAAGATAAAAGTCCACATAAATCTTCGTATTATAAAATTTTGTTAGACATGTTATAATAGTTACGGTACACAAAAAACGACAGATTCATCCTTATTT
>JARJDX010063340.1:0-10605 GCA_030264735.1 Gymnusa sp. GC000175 | reverse complement strand
TTGTGAGACGAGGCGATAGCCGGACTTAATTTTTTTTTTACTTCTTTATACATGATAAGGGTTACCAGCTTTTGTCATAAAAAAATTAGGGTTGCCAACTCAAAAAAAAAAAAAAAAAAAATTTCAAATTTTTTTTTTTTATTTTTTTTCAAATTTTTTTTAAATTTTTTCTTTCTTTTTATATTTAATACCACTCACTATTTTATAAATTATATATCTTTTTAATGTGTACTAGTAATTACTTAATCACACAATAATTTGTATTTTTATGAAATTCCAATTTTAAATAACGGATTGAAAAGGCATTTACCTCTTAAATTCTTAGGATAAACACCGGTTTATAAGTAATAAAGATGAAAAATAAAATATTTGTGCGCAATTAACATCCAAATAGAAATTATGAATAATTATACCCGTTTCAAATTTGCATATATGTATTAGATAAAATGGAAGCTTTAGAAATGAATTTAGCCTAAAATGGAAAGTAATCACTGGTTTAAGTAAATGAAATGAAGTGTTTCATAAAACTGTTTCATTTGTAATATTCAACCGAGCGAAATAACCATCCGTACAAAACTGGTAACGTTTTTTTCTCTGCAGTAAATGAAAAAAAATAATAAAACGCGCAACGATCTCAAGAAATGTAGTCTTAATCTACATCTCCACCACTAATTAGTGCAAGGAATTAATTAAAATAAAATGAGGGAAGCTAGAGATGGAAGGGAATTCGCTCCTCTTTTGTGCAAGCTTCCGGCAACAATTAAATTATAGTAAAATGTCCTGCAGCCAAGTATTCTTGAATGTACTAGAAACATTATCGTCATCAATTGTAATTATAACGAATTTAATTGATACTCACTGGCGCGGTGGTGGCTTAGTAGTTTGAGCTGAGATCACAAACCGTTGTGGGTTCGAATTCTACTCGCAGGTACAAATAATGTATTGGAATGAGGTCGATTTTAATTTGTAAAATTTATTAATAAGTAAAAGTAGTTTTTTGTGATAATTCACTGTTTTTATTAAATTTGTTTGGCTGTTTCGGCTTGCGCCATTGTCAAAGACTGTTAAACAATAATGATCATAAGACTTACGCTGCGACTTATCAGACTAGATAAGATTGACAGGTTGAAGTGAGCTTTAAAAGCTCAAGAGAGTGAATAATCCACGCGCCCTGTTATTATAAATAAAAGTGTGGATGAGGGACACACGGGGTGTTTGCAGTAAGAAGACGGTGGCCAAAGTCCAGGATGGCTGATAAAGAAGAATGCCAACATGACAAAAAAATTGATACTCACTGCTTGTTATTGAATTCTTTAAAAATGTAGACTTACCTATAACAAAAGAAATTAATTTTAGTATAATGTGCAAACGGGTAAAACATTGATATAATAAAGTAAGCTTTAGTACATGAATATTCAAATATTTATTTGCTAAATGGTGTTTAAGTAAAGTTTAAGGGAACACGCTCGATGGTTTGTCGATAGATTAATATAAACGCTGTCTGCATTTGAATTTCAAAGGGGATGTAAAAAGCTCGAGGCTGAGATCTGATACAAAACAAAAGGGAAAACAATAAACAAGAAGAAAACAGTTTAAGTATAAGAGAAACAGGCGCAAAGTAATAATAAACACGGGCCATAAATTGTGTGTTCAAAAACGTTCCCATTCTGGTCTTATTTGTAGTTCGTGAAAAGTTCCGTAACGATGCAGGAGTTATTCAGTTTTCCCCAAGTTATAGGCGACAAAGTGTTAACAGTGTTCTGGCGCGCGTTTTGTTTCATCTCGCACCCACTTTTCCCTGCATGATTAACTGAAAAACTTTTAATGTCACAGTCTTCTTACCTATTGAAAACTTTTATGTTTATTTCATTTATGGCACGTACCTGCGACTACTCGTCGAATAAATTGGAAACTCCACTCTTACATTATTTACTTTACTTAAAAATGTGTTTGTTTTGTATTTTTTAAACTTCAATAGTCAACTTTTTTTGTTATATGTATTACAAATTATGTCTTTTACTATTATATTTATTCGCTATTAACGACAGTTAACTAACCTTATCACTTAAACTAATTTAACTGATCGATTTTTATTCAATAAATAAATGTTTAAAAATTCAAGGTATAAAATCTTCAGTTAACTAAACTGTCAATTAAATAATAATTTAACTGACCGATTTTTATTTTACACACAAATTAGGGTTGCCAACTTTTTTCTTTAACTTATATTTCAACTTTTTTTAATCAACGCTAATGTTACAGGCTAGAACATTGGTTTAGCTCTACTAGTATTGTAAGTATTTTAAATATTAATAAAAAATGTTTTTAACATTTTTAAAACAAAATAAAATTAATCCAGTTTAAAATTTATATCAAGCCCTTTAAATTAAATTCGGAAACAAAATGTAATTTAAAAAATAAAATTTTGCAAATCCCCTTAAAAGTGATGCTTTTATCGCTAATGACTTCATTTATTATTCCAGATTTTATTTAATATAAACATTTACGGTTTACCGTTGTTGTTTCACACATTAACATCATCGAAGTTGCGAGCTTTAACCGAGTGATCCTTTAAAAGCACCCACAGGTAAAAACAGAAATATAATATAAACAGAGTAAAAAGTGTATGTATATTTAAAGTTTAGCTAAGCGAATTAAAAATTTCCATCCCATCTTCAATTTTAAAAGCGATGAGAGCTTAATTTTTATACACGTTTACTTTCCAGGCTTCCAAAGAAAGTGCGCGGATTATATTTTTCTCCATGAAAAAAAAAATCAACCAGGAAAAATAATTTAAAAGAAAACAGGAAGATTTTTACGAAAACTTTCTGAGAGTGGATGAAAAAATCAAGAAATTAGTAACAAATCTCATATAATCTTATCTAAGCCATTTACTTATAGTTTAAAATGTAAAAGTTTCCATCGAACTTTTGTCGTAGTATCTAAGTGGACGTTTGTGTTGTGGTTATTATAAAAAATATAATTTTTTTTAAGGTATAAATATTGGCTATATGCAATATTTTATAAGGGGTGGTAGATTGGTTGCCTATAAATGCGTTGACATGTTTCTTATAGTAGTATACATAGCCGTTATGTATACCAAAAGTAATTTTGCTTATTATTAACTTTTGTTAAAATTATTTACAAAATAAACAATTTGCTTAATGAAAACAAGTAAAAATCACATGTTAATACTTAGAAGTAAGTCTTTTAGTAGTTGACATCAAGGAAATCACAAGAAATATAATACTTAAGAGCGACGATCGGTTGATGACTTTCTAAAGAAATTATAACTTAAAGTTCTTTATAGCTACTAAACTTTATTACAAGATTTTTGTAATTTAATATTACTTTGACGTTTATAATGTATTCTCTTAAAGCTTTAAAAACATAAATTCTATAAATGAAAAACGAAATTAATGTGTCGTAAAATAATTTAGAATTAATAAAAAAGTTATAAAGAAATAAAAAGTTGTATTGTAAAAACAATTCAATTCCTTTTAAGTTTTTTTTTTCTTTGATAATTAAAATTAACAAAATGTCAATAAGCATTTTGAGTAGAAGTAATCATGCAATGTTAATTTATTATCCAATTGCGGCGCAATTTTTCGTCTATAGGGATTTTGACGTAGAACAAAGTCGTTCTTGGCGGTGTGTCTTGGCGGTAAGTTAAAATGTATAATGAAAAATCCGTCACAAAAATGCGTTATAAATATTTACCGTTGAGTCAGCAATAATTTCCAGTAATAAAAATTTTATTTTAGTTTTTTGCTAATAAAATAAAAACTATTACAGCTACAGCAAAAGTAAATACATCAAATGAAAGGTTTACCTATAAAAAAGTCGTGATCATTACTCGTACTAAGTTCAGTATTTATTACACTTGTAACAAAACAGACAACTATATATTGTAGTCTACTAGCGTAATAACAACTCAACTAGTTCTGCATCTAAATGACGCTTCCTAAACCGTAATCAGGATCTTTATAGAAAAGTCATTAGATTAATCTTTTGGGAAGCGAAAAAAATATTGAAGCAACTGAAACATTCTTAAATTTGTAATTTTTAATAAAAATTTTCTGTTGAAAAAAATTATCATCTCACAAAACATAACAAAAACGTAATCAGGGATGCCAAGCCGAACTAATTTATAGCATATTGAAATAAAATCTAGCGGTGATAAAAAATATGGGCCGCAATTTACAACCGTCATTAAATGTACACATAAAAAATATATAATTTCCCTTGTCAAGAGACAAGGGAAAAATACTTTTGTAAATTAAATGAATGACTGAATGGAAAATAGTCTCAATGCACCGAATATTATTTTTGTGGTGGGTAATATTCAGCCAATAAATAATGTTATCTAATAAGTCGACTCATCCTTGACTGGAGACCATACGAGCACAAACCAGGAACTGGCAGACTGCCAATGTGCTGGTACGATGATATAAAGAGGACCGCGGGACCACCATGGATCCAGAGAGCAGCAGATCGATCGACGTCGAAGAAAATAGGGAAGGCTTATGTCCAAGAATGGACGTATCAATCTTAAGAAGAAGAAGAAAGTAGGTGTGAAAATCGTCGCTAGGGTTTCAGAATAAACTATTTATTCGTTCGTAATCAAATTCCACCACTACCATTAAATTTTTTTTTTTGATAAATGCAATTCGTACGTATCAGAAGCAGGCGTATAAGGTACGGGCTGTTATATACGGTGTTGATTGTAATGAAACTTACGTGGGACACACGGGACAGTGGATGAAATCCTGAATGAGTCAACATAAAATATTATTTGTATTTTTAGAATGTGACTAAATAAATTAAATATTCTAATGATAACAATAGATCATAAAAGTCAAAAACGAAGTTGTTGGCGACTCTAAGTTTATAATCTGACAGAGTTTTAAGTACTGAGATGACAAGTCGTGACACAAAAAATCGTTCGGTATTTTTTTACGGCGGCATAACTTTGTTTTACCACCGAGCTGACGCCGCGACGTCACGTGTCCAAATTCTATAAAAGTGCAGGTTTGCGTGCAATGCGAGATGTGCAGCAAAATATGCAGTTTGAATGAAGTAATGCGAAACTGATATGAAATTTTGGTGTTTATGGATTTCACAACAATTATACGATGTGATGAATACTTCCCAAATTCCGTAACTTGTTTCAATGGCAATTATTAAATTATAAATCTAGAATTCACAGAAAACTGAGATGCGGTACACAACCTGTATGGAAGGATAAGTCAGGGAGAAACGAGAGTGGGAAAAATTGTTCTTCAAAAAGGGGGTTGGGCTCAACAATCTAAAATTATAGAAATCACACAATTTATACAAGAAAACATACAGCAATTATTACTTTTTTAAAAACATCAAGTAGTACACACTGACAGGAGTGGGGTTCTATATATCAGTACATACATCAATGCATACTAACTAATACAACTAATAAACACTTAAAATGGTGGGTGGGGGATCTGTACAAGAGTACATACAGCAATTATTACTAACCAATACAACTAATACATATTTATAGTAGTGGTGGGGGGTCTACAGAAGAATACATGCATCAAATATTATTTATTTTTCAAAAATCAACTAGTACACATTGAAAGGGGTGGGTGGGGGTTCTACATACAACAGTACATACAACAATTATTACTTTAAAAAAAATCAACTGGTACACAGTAAAAGGGGTTGGTTGGGGGTTCTATATGCAACAGTACATATAATTATTACTTTTTTAAAAAAAATCAACTAGTACACAGTGAAGGGGTGGGTGGGGGGTCTATATACAGCAGTACATACAACAATTATTACTTTTTATTAAAAACCAACTAGTACACAGTGATAGGGGTGGGTGGGGGTCTATATACAACAGTACATACAACAATTATTACTTTAAAAAAAAATCAACTAGTACACAGTGAATGGGGCGGGTGGGGGGTCTATATACAATAGTACATACAGCAACTATTACTTTTTTTTTTAAATCAACTAGTACATAGTGATAGTGGTGGGTGGGGGGTCTATACAAGAGTTCATACAGTAAATAATACTTTTTTTAAAATGGCAGGTAATACACACTTATAGAGGGTGGGTGGGGGTTTCTATATAACAGTACATACAGCAATTATTACTTTTTTTAAATATTAAGTAGTACACACTAATACGGGTGGGTGGGGAGGTCAATGCAACAGTATACTCAGTAATTAGTCCTTTTTTTCAAAACAGCAACTAGTACACACTGATGTGATGACATCTTGATCGTGGCAAAAAAATGTAAAACTACTAACAAAAACATTCAAAGAACTAAAAGTAAATGCAAAGAAATTGGACTAGTAATAAATGACGAAAAAACGAAATATCTAAAGGTGGCAAAAAAACACAAATCAACTCTTCCAACATCTTATTTAAAGATAGACGAATACAACAACTTTAGACAAGTAGACAGTTGCGAATACCTAGGAGTACAGGTTTTGGCATCAAATATAGTCACATCAAGCATACTCGAAAAGACCCAAGTAGCAAATTTCTGGTACTATGCTCATGTAAAAGTGTTCAAATCAAAATTTGTTTCAAAGAATAAAAAATTAAGAAAATTTGTGAGATCAGTGATGGCATTTGGATGAAATATAATGAACAGAATCTTTTTTGAGCATTTGAAAAAATATATTAAGAATAATTTTCGGAACATATGTTTTGACTTGCGCCATTATCGAATATCAATTACAGTCGAACTTCCCTAAATCGAACCATCATAGTTTACTATAAAAAATCGAGATATAGAAAATTCAGGTTACAGACAGAAATAACTATAAAATGCGATGCAAAAATTTGCAAAAAAATTGAGATATAGAAATATTTGACTTATGGAAGTTCGACTGTACTTAGTTATTGTTTTTACATAGTTATTACATTTAAGTTATGGGTTCTAGGGCTCTAGTGGTTGAAAACATAAGGCAATAGGCTAAATAATGCCAAGGTCCCAGGTTCGAATCCCGATGTAAGAGCATAAACGTTTGTAGAGTGCATTATTATTTCGGAATGGTAAAATAAAAAAGGTAACTGAGAAAAGGGTTGCCAAGCCATTAATACAAAAACATTTCAATTGAGTAAATCTAAGAAAATTGGGAATAAACATTTCTTTATTTGTGGTCTTAATTGAGCAAATTGTTGTTAAATTGTGGCCGCTTGGTTCGGGGGGTGCAGTTAGGTAATTGCGCTAAATTTCCCTTCCTCCCCATGACGAATCGAGAGCACACAGTCGGAAACGGAAAACAAGCGCCGTATTCTGTGTAGTCCGTCAGCTTGGAATAGTTACGTTTTCGAGCGTGAAGTCGGCTTATCTTCACCATTCACGGGACCTTTAATCACAATCTCCGTACCTCCCAACACACAACAATGCAATCTCTCTTCTTATCCGACAATAATGCATCATTACCATAAATGAAAACACAGCAGGATTTATTACCGTTCCTACCATAATTAGCTTTCATATTTGTTTATTACTTCTTTAACTTGTTACTCCCTCCCCTTTCTTTGAGTAAAGCGCAAAAAAACATTTCTTTGAAATTAATTTTCTGCATTGAAAATTCGAGTCGCTTGAAAATGTAACCAGAATAAAATTTGCGACCAATTATAAATTCTAATTAGTGCTGTGCGTTCATTTTTATTCCCTCAAGCAATGGGCTAAAAAAATTATACACAATAATTATATTTTTGCCACAAAAAAAAGACTTAAAATTGCTAATTTATCTATACCACTAGTTACGACCAATAACGAAACTCCGTGTTTTAGAGTAGAAATAACGAACGGTAAATGTATTTTTTTTATCTCACCTCAAAAAATTCACCCGTGTTTATTATTGTAAATGTTATTTTTAATGGTAATGTTTTAATTAAAAACAAATAATGTTGGCGAATAATTAATTAACCCTTTTGTGTTTCATACCATTGTGAAAGCGCGTTTTCGTATGTGAACCCTTTTAATATGAAACGTGTGCGGATAAAATAACTTCTACCTCTCGCTGTTTCAGAATTAACATTATTTGTGAAAACATCATACGCATTGATGTATAATATTAAATATGCCATGTAATATACTTAAAAATAATCAGCAATTGTTTTGTAACACTATATATGAAACAACAAGAGGTGTTTTGCGCTTTTTTGGTGTCTAGCAGTTTTTTTCCTATAGGCAATTAAAGTTATGCGATACGCTACTTAACGGAGAACTGAGAATTAAACTGCAAGTGGTAATCTAAATCTGCGCTCCACCATTAACCCTTTGACTGCTAAATGCGTATGGATATGCTTACATATATATTTATTTATAGGTACAAAGGGCGAAAACAATTTTTATTCGCTTTTCGTCAAAACAATCCTACCGATTGCGCCATTTTTTTTTCTACGAATCACGATAAATTTCTCAAAGGCGTACATCCTTAAAGTGGAAGTAGGCAGGACACATGGCATGAACGAAAGTTGCAAAGGAAACGTTCGCAATCTTAAAGTGAACCCCGTCAAAAGCCAAACGCACAAGAAAGGGAAAGTGTAGAGCGCGGACGGACACAATGACTTAAACTTACTGCGAGTTGACTGTGTACTTATTTATAATAAAAAAAATATAAAAAAACGCAATGCAGTGTATTAAGTCTTAATCTTTGTTAAAATTAATTTGCCAAGAGTAACGCCTAACGTGTTCCAACGGTGCCAATTTCACTCCCACTGTCACTTTTGGCACAAGTTTATGCAGCAAACCTTTAATTCTTATTGCGTCCCATAAATTCTACTCAACGTATTTCGCTTTAATAAATTATTCATTATTATTTTTTTTTCGTAAAATTTTTATACACAATTTTGCTCAAAATTTCATTTAATAAAACATGCCCATCGTTATGAAATATCTTTTTAGTAAAATTTTTATTTATACAGCATGTGATGTATTTAAATACTTTTCTTTGATTTCTTTGCGTTCACATAAAATTTTTCCGCATTTTTATAAATAAATTAAGTAAATGCAGGTTAAGTGTAAGAGCAGATACACAACTCTCTGCGCTTCCGTAAACTTTTTGTTATTAAGCAATAAATTTTATATATTTGTCGAAAATTTGATTACGAGTGGTGAAAATTCAGAAAATTTCACTTCAAATAAAAAATTTAAAAAAAAGAATTTTTTGTAATTTAAAAAAACATTGGAACATATTTATATTTTAGTATGTTATTAAGCAATAAAATTTCTATATTTGACGAAAATCTGATTAAAATTGACACGGTGGAAATTTAGAAAATTTCTACTTAATTTAAACTTGGATGAAGTAACTTTAAACAGAAATTTTTCAAAAATGCAATTTTTGTAATTGAATAAAACATTGGAACAATTTCATATTGTAGCATGTTATTAAGCAATAAATTTTCTATATTTGACGAAAATCTGATTAAAATTGACGCGGTGGAAATTCAGGAAATTTTCACTTAATTTAAGCTTGAATAAAGAAACTTCAAATTGAAATTTTTCAAAAAAACTTTTTTTGTAATTTATTGAAACATTGAAACATTTTTATATTTTAGTATGGTATTAAGCAATAAATTTTGTATATTTGACGAAAATCTGATTTAAATTGTCGCGGTGGAAATTAATTTAAGCTTGGATGCAGTAACTTCAAATTGAAATTTTTCAAAAAAACATTTTTGTAATTTCTTGAAACATTGGGACATTTTCATATTTTAGTATGTCATTAAGGAATAATTTTCTATATTTGACGAAAATCTGATTGAAATTGACGCGGTAAAAATTCGGAAAATTTTCACTTAATTTAGGATTGAATGAAGTAACTCCAAATGAAAATTTTTCAAAAAAGCATTTTTGGTAATTTAATGAAACAATAAAACATTTTTATATTTTAGTATGTTATTAAGCAATAAATTTTCCATATTTGACGAAAATCTGATTAAAATTGACGCGGTGGAAATTCAGAAAATTTCCACTTAATTTAAGCTTGGATAAAGTAACTTCAAATGGAAATTTTACAAAAAAACAATTTTTTGTAATTTATTAAAACATTAGAACATTTTTATATTTTAGTACGTTATTAAGCAATAAATTTTCTATATTTGACGGAATTCTGATTAAAATTGACGCGGTGGAAATTCAGAAAATTTCCACTTAATTTACTCTTGAATAAAGTAACTTCAAATGGAAATTTTCCAAAAAACAATTTTTTGTAATTTAATAAAACATTGGAACATTTTTATATTTTAGTATGTTATTAAGTAATAAATTTTCTATATTTGACAAAAATCTGATTAAAATGGACCCGGTGGACATTCAGAAAATTACCACTAAATTTAAGCTTGAATGAAGTAACTTGAAATGGAAATTTTTTTAAAAACCATTTTTTGTAATTTAATGAAACATTGAAACATTTTCATATTTTAGTATGTTATTAAGCAATAAATTTTCTATATTTGACGAAAATCTGATTAAAATTGACGCGGTAGAAATTCAGAAAATTTCCACTTAAATGAAGTAACTTCAAATGGAAATTTTTCAAAAAACCATTTTTTTTAATTTAATAAAACATTGAAACATTTTTATAT
>JARJDX010063252.1:0-18732 GCA_030264735.1 Gymnusa sp. GC000175 | reverse complement strand
ATATATATGCGGTGACAATAACTATTTCCTTTATTTACTGCCATTTATAAAAATAAAGTGTTTTTAATCAACACCATCCCACAAAATTGACAGAAATATATATGCTTACAAAATATAAAAATAAATATGTGTATAATTTTTAACAGAACCAAGCAAATACAGTACTTTAAAACACACAGGAATTTATAATCTATGCAAGAAATAACTTTTAAATGCATATGATTATATATTATTGATAAAAAAACACCAGCAAGATTCCAAAATAGAATTGACACATATATTCTCCATATGCACTGAGGTTTGTTATCCCAGTTCCTATAGTTCGTAAAATTGACGCTAGGGAGCGTATCGCTTAGGAGCAATCACCAATTACACTATTACTTTCTGGAAGTATTGTAATCGCATTTTGTTTACTATTAGTATATGCCAGTTTGAGTCAAAATGTCCAATACTTAATGGTTACGAAGTCACAGCTCTTTGGCAACCTTTTGAGTAAGGCCGCATAAAAAATCAAAATTACTGTGGGGGCTACATACATAGACATACTACACTGCCTTCAAGACACCTGTACGTCACTCCAGATGTACACTCTCGGTATAGGATAGCTTTATGACGTGGGTAAACGATATCGTCTACCCTGTGAAATTCTGTTGGTTTTTGCTCCTACCCGCCTGCAATCTTTGAACGACTTACAGGTGTCCTTTTAGTTACTCTATGGGTGTCCTCCCCGAAACCGTGGTGGAGCTACAGAGGTAAATTGAGTTGGAAATTGGTGCACTTTTTAATTGATTAATAAAGTAAATATGTACTACTTATTAAATCAGTTTAATTCCAAAATATCTACGCGTTCACCTGATTTTGAATCGCTGTTTTAAATAACCAATAAAAACTTCACCTAATTTTGTATAGTAAGACGAACAAGTTAGGTTAGATTTTTGATTCTTAACCTCTTAAACCCAGCGTAGTAGTACTACTAGAAACTAGATGGATTGAAAGATTGAGAGGCTTGCCGATATATACGTCATATACATTATCTTCAAAAATTAAAATAATAACAATTACATTTTTTAAAATTATTATTTTCTCTTCTTCTTTACATGACACAGCAACTCTCTGTGGACTTTTTCATGGCATGCAACCGATGCTTTCTTTCAAAGCTTCCAGTCTTGGACAACCTCTCTTTAGTTATTGCCTCGCCTCACAAACTACCGACTCGAATAGAAACTATTGGTTCTATCGCCTAGATCCATAAACCGCCAACGAGAAATAAAGCAGGGCCGAACTAATAATTTTTGTTTGAGCTGGTAGTTTGTGAACCTCGGCTAATTCCCATTATTCTGAAGGTTCATAATCACATCTATATCCAATCTCTTTGTGAGCATTATTCTCTATTTACTTTTCATTGGTTTTCTAACTTTGAGCCTTCTGTGTATCGTATGGATTCCCATTATTAACAAATTTTTTGTTTAAATATGTTTAATTTTATGGTTCTCTCTATAATCCTTTCTTTATGTTCTCTTGCTTGCCTAACTTTGATCGTTCTGCCTACATATTAGATATAACCACATGACTAAACCTTTTATATTTATGTGTTCTTCCTTCTTTAGATGTTTGATTTCTTAATTCATCTTTACTTTTGTGCTGGTCAAAATATTTTCGTATAATCCGTTTTTATGATTCAGATCTCACAAGCAAAAATCTTAACAGCAAAGACTTACAATAACGTTTTCTTCTCCCTCATAAAATTGAGATAACTCGTAAGCTAATTTTTGAAATTTATTTTAGATAATTGATATTCCACTACTAGGATTGTCCAAGAAAATTAAATCTATGCAAATGTTTAAAAAAGATGTCTCCAAAGCTTCGCAAGGAGATAGATTGGGAATTTGTGTAACACAATTTGATCCAAAACTGTTAGAGAGAGGAATTGCTTGCTCACCTGGATATGGAAATTTTATAACTTATGCTATTATTCAGGCTAACCTTATTAAATATTTTAAATATCCCATTCAAACCAAATCAAAATTTCACATAACAATTGGTTATGAAACTGCATTAGCAGATATAACAGTTTTTTACATAAATAAGAAAGAATTTAAGTTTGATTCCAATTTTGAATATGAATTTAAGTCTGAAATTGATCCAGATGATAACTGTGGTCAATATTTTCTATTATTAGAGTTTACAAAACCGGTTTATGTCGTTGATAACGCATTACTAATTGGATCTAAATTAGACATGGATATCAATAAGAATTTGTGCAGAATAGGATTCTGGGGACATTTATGTGCAGCATCTAAAGACAAAGCCTTTTTAAATACATTAAAAATATTTAAATTTAAATCAAAATCAGGATTTGTTGAAAGGATTGCTAATGATAATTCTGTTATAGTTAAAAATTTGTTTAAGAAGGAAACGGATTTGCAGAAGTTTCTAAATTTGACTGTACAATTTTCAACTGGAGATACAGGAATAATCGAGAGCAGTTTTGGACAAAGTGGAAAAGTTAAAATAGTTGTACCTAATGGATTAAAAGCAACAAATGGGGATAATGTTAATAGAATAAGTGTAGAGTTTAAATTTAAAAAATTCATTTTTGATGTAAAAAATAAAATATATCAATAAGCACTTTTGTATTTATTTATATACTTCAATGGCTACGTTAGCCCCGCTTGTGTTACATGATCATTTATATATTTTTTTAATGAAACAAACTACCATTACAATTTTTGTATTAGCATAAGCTTCATTTCTTGTTCTTGTTTAATGTGAACAAGACGCATATATTATATATGAAGCGTTTTGTAAATAAGCGTTTTGTAATACTTATTTAAAATAGGTATGACTAAAAATATATATACTTACTTCTAGGGTATAGTGTCGTGTTGTAGAGGTATTACCTTTCAATTGAAATCGACCTCTTTGGCACCCGCTACCAGTTTTTAGGGCCCAAACAAACTATCCAGTGGCCACCAGTCATACACTGGTAAGGTGCTTTGGTCAGCAGGCTTAACCTGGGAGAAGGAGCTTAGTAGATCTTGAGTTTAAAAAAATGTATAAAGAATAAAGACTGGCCCAATAGGAGAACATAAGTCGACTACACAGAGCGCAAATAGGGGCCAAATATATTTGCAACCAAAGGCTACATCCAAAAGCTGCTCCAGTCGTAGCAGCCTTTTGTTTTACTGGATCCAACAACTTCAGGGCTTAAGAGTGAATTCGTGCTGCCCACCCTCCCTCTTACTATGATAAATTACGCGTCCTTGATTATTGTCAAATCAAAGGCTATTCGCGATAGAAAAATAGCGGTATGCCACGTTTCATGTTTGCGATGACTTAGTCTAATGTCTGCACTGAGTCGGTCACAAGCGAGTCGTCGCTTAGGTATTACTGAGGTAAAAATGCAGACTCGACAGCACCCATGGTGACAGGTAGCCTTCTTTAGGTACGCGCTGCTTTTAATCCGAGGAGAAGACTAGAATAGGTGCCCTAAATATGCTTACCAATTCATTAAACCCATCTTTAAAATTGAAACTTGGAATGTGTGTCCTGAACAAAGCTATCGTAGCACGTGAATTAGGAAAGTGTAGCTTTGACACTGCTGCAATAAGTGAAACAAGATTTGCAGATTTAGCCTAAAGAGAAGCAAGGTAGGTTCGGCTGCTACTGGAAAGGGCGTAGTAATGTAGTGATGCCTACAATAAAGAATAACATAGCCATAGATTTTACTAGTGTCCCTACTAGTATATCAGACCCAGACCATATATTTACCATTCATCTTCCAATCGGCAAATATAGATACCTGACTACTATAAATATCTGCATGCATATTATGGGTAATGGTGAGAACATCAGAGACAAGTTCTATAAGCATCTAGACTCGGAGATATCAAGAATACCTAGAAGAAAAAATTATAATGTTAGGCAATTTCAACGCTCGTGTCAGATCAAACATTTGGCTTATGATAACTGGTAGATACAGCCTAGACATGACAAATGGTCTAAAACTAGAAAAATTATGTTTACAACAAAATCTCTACAGCACAATCACATTATGTGGACAAAGAAACAAGTTCAAACCAAAATAGCAGCACCCTCGATCTAGAAGTGGAACATTCTTGATTATAGTATCACTTGCCAGCAGGATGTTGCCAATGTACACCTCACTAATGTAAGAAAAGGAGCAAATTGTTGCACCGACTACAGATTAGTTGTATCCAAAATCCAATTTTACATCCAAAAGAGTAAACAAATCTCTACACAAGAAGTTAAATACAAGAAAACTTATGAACCCTAAAGTGTTCTTAATCTTTCTGGAAAACGTTAAGAACCTGTGCATTACGCCATCTGAGGAGAAAACTACCAAGGATTGGTAGTGTTGCTCAAACCACTTTAGGTGTTACAGCACCACGACTGGTTTAATGAAAATATTGGCCAATTTTTAACTACAATTGTTGCATACAGAGTAGATTTGTGTAAATGAGAGAATAACAGACAAAACCACAATCCATAGAGAAGTTAGTCGCACAGTCAAGGATACCTGGTGAAAAAACGCGCCGCAGAACTACAACTCTAAGCCGATACTCAGAAAGGACTCTATATGGACCAACCAAGCATAAAGCAGTACCAATCAATATAACAGATGGAAGAAAACTTGTATTTAGAATGCTGGCTTAAGCGCTATAATGCGCTTCCAAACACGGATAGTACAGAGGTCATGAATTATATGAGCGAACTGCTTGAACCACCTTGACCACTGGTCGAGTTAGACAACATTCCGACTATAGGGGAAGTATAGATTTCGAACAAAACGTGGTACTATCAATGCAATTTTTACCATACACCACCTGCAACGTAGGAAGCAAAAGATTTGGAACAGTACCAACATCTATGCACGTGCGTCGAGGATCTAGAGAAAGCGTTCGTTCGATAGAGTACCCTATGACGCACTAAAGAAACTAGGCGGTATGACAACAATTTCACAACGGAATGAGAAAGTTTACAGTTTACCAATCTATAGTTTTACACACACTCTTATACGGCTCTAAATCTTGGTGCGTTTATAGGCGTCCTATTTCCAAGGTAGAAAAATTGCATATAATGGGTGCCAAAAATCAATCTTGCGCACATAAGACATATCAGCAATAAAGTCCTCCAAAGAGTGTGCAGGATGGAATCGCTTTTAATTAAAGCACAACTCCGATGGATTGACTTTGTACTAAAAATGAGTGATCAACGGCTCCCCAAACATGTCATTAACTCGACGCCCTATGGTGATCGCAGAAGAAGGGACAAATTTTGACGTACAAAGATTCCATAAAAAAATAAAAAGAACTATAAAATACACCTTATTACGTGGAAAGATACCACGCAGGATCGCACCCTTTGGAAGCAACAGATCAAAGGTGGAGTAGTGTTTCGAGGAACGACGTCCAAAGGATTTACTAAAACAGAGGCCAACAAGGGTTACTGTTTATGTATTTAACTAGAATGGAGGCCTAGCTTACCCAGAGTGCGCTGGAACATTCAAAAATATACAATTTACAATAGTTCAGTCACTAGCAGGCGAACGACAGACCCCAGCAAACAAGATGAAAGTCATAATCATATGCTTACTTAAAAACTATTGTACAAAATATCTTTCTATGTTGCACTTCTAAAAGGCTGCTCCAAGCCAATCGACGCCATCTAATCGTCTTAAAAACTAAAGAAATAAATTTCTCAACTATTGCAAAAATCCAAAAGAACTGTAATTTTTACCCCTGATAATTTAATCTCCTAAAAAGTAATAAATGTGAAAAGCAAAAATTATATAGATATATCATGAACTCTAAAAATTACAAAACATACAATTATAGGGAAAATATTTAATTGGAGGGGTGAAAAATCTTTTACAAGTTTTTTTTTATTAATTTGATATGTTATTCACAATTATTACTTGCAAAAGTTTAAAATAATCAAAAATGAAATATTTATTGCAGCTATTTATAAATATTTATGTGCCACTAGATAGAAATGGAATGCATTTAAAATAAAACAATTATTGGCACCCTTTAAATAAAATCGCTAATAATATTTTTTAACCTAACAGTTAACACGTAACAAATATAACTCTAAATGCTACACAAAATTAATTCCACATGATTTTTATTTGTATTGTGTTATGTCTCATTTGGGACTTAATTATGCGTAGCATTTAATATCATCAGTAAGGTGTTTATTATCCTATTAAAAATATTTTTTTTAACGAGACTTATAATTAATAATGATTATTGGTAACTTGTAAAAAATGCGTTTAGGAGCAATAATTTTTTTTGAAAGTTATTTAGAATATTATTTTAAGCTCCAATTATGTTTGTGTTTGAAAATATTTTACATAGGCGACTGAATTGACTAGTAAATATAATATATTATATATAACACTGATATTAATTTTACATTAGTACCTATACATTGTCTCATATTATTGTGCCATAGTGAAATATTTAACAAATGATTAAGCAATTTTCTTCAAAGCTAAATGTTTATTAGAAATATTTCTTTTTTTATATCTAAAGATTGCGCTCTTGCATTTCGTTTATAAAAAGGCAGCAAAATAACCTAATAAATATATACAAAAAGCGTTAAAAATAAGTAGTATAAATAAACTTATTGATAGATTATCACCCTGTGTTCTATTTACAGTTTTTTTTACTATAAGTTGTTGATCCCTCTAGATGCTAGACTAATAAAACCAGTCTTACTATAAAACTATGTAGGAGCATATCCTAAATTTTTTCTTTGCAAGAATAAATGTATTTCTCGGAATGAAGGTCTTTCCACGTCTTTTCTTCGCCAACATTCCAGCATAAGATCATAAATATCTTTATTAGCTACTGGCCGAGGTAGGTACATAAATTGGCCATCATCACAGTGCATATGTGCTAAATTCTCCATAACTAAAGGATCATTAAGTTCGTGAAAGGGTTGCCTTCGACATAACGTTAATATCTCCCACAAAGTTACAGCAAAAGCCCAAACGTCACTTTTTGTTGTATACCTTGCCTGGTAAACACTTTCCCAAGCCATCCATCTTATGGGTAGCGGAGTATTCCCGTCAACTTTATAATAATCATTACAATATACTTCGTTGTAAGTGCCGAAATCGCATATTTTTATTTGATATGCTTTACCGACTAAACAATTTCTCGTTGCTAAATCACGATGAACAAAGTTTAAAGATTCTAAATATCTCATACCTGAGGCTATTTGAGCACCCATGTATAAAAGGCAATTGAAAGATAATGATTTAACACCATAAGGAACGGTGCTATTATTTTCAGCAGCCACGTGAGTCTTTAAGAATTGACACAAGTCGCCATGATCCAGGTATTCCATTACTACACATAAAGGATCTTCTTCACTACAAATTCCTAATACTCTAGCTATATTTTGGTCCTCCAACGCTGCTAAAATTCTTACATCCCTATAAAAATCATTCCTACAATTTAATCTTTATTAAAAAGAAGTTTTCACATGAAAATTATAATTAAAACTTACTTTTCTTTTTCTGAAGAATTTTCCCCTAAAAATTTTATCGCTACTAATCTAGTACCCAAAGACATATCTGAAGAATACTCAGGAATTCCATCTGCCTGAGCTATGTAGACCTGAAAATATATAATTAAACACGTTTTGGGACATAAAGTTAAAACTTACAGTGCCGAAAGCTCCTTCGGATAATTTTGACAACATTCTTAGCCGATGTCTTGGAAATTCAGGTAAAATCGTTTCTTCCAGTCTCTTTTTTAAGGCAGATAAAGCTTCTTGTTGAGTTGGTGACTAAAATTATAAAATTTGCAACCCTTAAATGCATTCACTTAATGAGGATTTAATTATTATCATTTTTAAAAAAACAATTTGTGTTAACTTTCATTTTGATTTAAGTTTTATGTGATCGAAAAATTCTTTTGCACGTTAGAGCAATATTCTTTTAAAAAGCAATACCAACAATTTTTGTTATAACCAGGATACAATATAATTTTTGTTTTACCAGTGGAAAAAAATTTAATTACACAACATCGCTTTTTCTGTGGTCAGTTCTCAAAAGCAGCATTTTGGGAATAATGCAACAAAATTTTTAGAAGCATATATTTTTTTCAAAACGCCATAAATAAAAGGGGCATTGAGGCTTTAGTTTTCAGTCTGAAGCATGTAAAATTCCGAATTAACTTACCCCATTATGACTATTTCTCGTTGATAATCGTGTACTTTTCGATGTAACGCTGTTTCCTCTGCTTCGATTCAATGGTAAAGAAGCTTCCGTTCCTAAAAGTGGCAAAGTTCCAGCCTCTGGAATAGCGTAATCATAGGCATCTTTAACAAAAATTAACTTTAATAATTCAAATTTATACGCTGCAATGGTTGTGTTACCTGTAGGTGTAATGCCGTAATTTCTTTTGTTGCTTAAAGTGTTTTGCATTTCCATAACGACGGAGCTATAGCTGTAATAAGGAGCATATTTTGCTTGGTATGGTTCTTGATATTCGTTAGTTTCACACATTGCATCAAATCCCGTGTGTGGAAGAGGAAGCGTCGATCTTAAACTGGATTTCAAAGTTCCGTGGCTTCGCCTGCAATCGTCTATTTCAGTGACGCCGTACGCTTCAATTGCGCTTCCTTTTTCACTCATCCCGAACACGGATTCGGGTTGTAGGTGAGGAAGCGTGTTGGCTGGAAAGCCGATGTTTGAGGAATTCGGACTGCGTAGAAACTTGCGGGTTCTGAAGCGGTTAATGATTAACACAATTGCACCAACAAGAACGAGAATGAGAGCGATGAGGCCGACTACGATGATTGTCAGATATGTAGGGTCATTGAGTTTGTTGTTAGGTACGGGGATTTCAATTTTGTGCTCTTTGAGATTTTTATCGGGGAGTTTAACAGGTGGTGGAGTCGTTGGTTCGGGTTCAATTGTGAAATTACCATGTGCAACGACTGATTCAAACGTAATTTCGCTTATTAACATCCATTTAGCGGCGAAATGCAATTGCAACTTAACAAACTTCCCTACGCGGTGGTGTAATTTAATTGAGACATTCCGTGAGCTCTCGAAAATTTTGTCTTCGATGTATTCGAATGTTATGGGTTCCCCCTTATTAAATCTCTTGCCTCCAACGCTAAAAAGCACTTTGGCCATTGAAAAGACCTGCACGTCTTTAGTAAATAGATTATTGCAGTAGATATGTACAATAGAGAATTCTCGTACTTTATCAAACTCAAACTTTATCTCTATCGGTCTATTAGATCTGGTGTCATTCTTCCAGCCAACCCAAGCTTGAGCGTCGTCGTAAAAATCAAGTTTGAAATCGTCGTGGCCGTATTTTCCGTCGATTAATTGTCCTAATCCGTGTTTTAATTCATGCCCATCCCAGTGGCCGTCGTAACCGAAATCGTAAAACTCCCAGTTTGATCCTCTTTTATCGCCTTGCGGCATGGTGTAACTAACTATGCCATCAGTCCATCTGCACCCGTATAATTCTACTCTCATGCACACAGTCCTTTTGTGGTAACTGTAAGGATAAAACCTCACCTTATTTGCCCATATAGGTGGATCCAACTCATTCTTTGACTCTAAATAAGTGTTGATGTTTGCTTTAATGACCTGAAACAAACGACAACATATTTATTATAGAAAAAGATATTCCAGAAGCGTTTGTTAAATTTAAAGCTTTTTACAAATTTAAATTTATTAAAGCCTTGTTTTTCATTTTCACTTTCTTATATATACCACATATATTATTGAATGGGAGTTACATTTTTTTTCAGTACATATAAAATTGTATGTATATTTTTCCCTCGTCTTTAAACTGGCTGGTTATACATACATCTGTTTAAAATTTATTGTTTAAATTGTAGGTAAAAACTATATATTGATTTTAATAAATGAAAAATTTGGAGTGTCTTCTACTTAAATAAATAAAAGTTGTTGCAATTATGTTTTACATCAACTTTATTTCTACAATTTTTTTATTAATTTATTCTCTAGGTTCTAGGGAAAACAAAAACAAAAAAATCATATTGGTAAAATTGGTAAATCAATCATACTAAAACAACCTTTTTTTAAAAATTTTTACGTTTTTTTGAGTATTCGTTTAGCTTGACACAAGAAAAATACTGTCCACACACACATACACATAAAACTCTTATAACGTAAATTTATTTGTATATCTTATTGAAAATAAATGTGCAGTCCTGAAGAAGATAATGAAGTACGTCGAAACAATATAACACATGTATTTAATTGGTGCATTAAACATTAATACTCAAACATAGTTTGCTAGTAATATTTTTGAAATTTATAAATATCATAAAAATTTTCAAAATTTTAATTTTTTACGAATTTATATTCTTTTATTAAAATATGGCTTTTTTTACTTATTTTCGATCACAAAGTTGTTATAATATTTATTAATTTATGATCCAAAATTGCAACAGGAATTATAACTCTTTCTTGTCAATTGGCTTAAGAGATTACAAAAAAATTTATGTGATGACATTGTGATGAAAAAGAATATCAGTATAGGATAAATCAATCAGAGAAAATTGCTTTTATATTGACAATATAATTGATTACAAATATTTCGCACATTTTCACTCTGAAAAAAGTGTTTCTACACCTTTTATAGCGGAAAACTAAACAACAAAATTACGAGGAAGAAATTAGTAAAGAAATATATTTAAAAATAAAGAATGTAGAAAAAATGGAAATAGAACTCTTGTGGAATGTAGAATTTATCAAGCTATCTTCTGACAAAATAAGGGCGTCAGAAAATAAGTTTCCTTCTTATAAGTAAAATAACTGGATCACGAAGAAAAAAGATAAAGAAAATAAAATGCGCAAAACCGAACAAATACGAAAAGTCGCCAAGAAAAACTTCAAAAAATTAGAATGAATGCTAATAAATCATATTTCCGAAAATATAAAAAATATGATGAATTTGTAACAACTAAGAAAAGCAAATGGAAAAGTACCTTGAATATTAAAATGAATATCGATAAAATTGGAAAGATACGGATATAATATTAAAAATATATTACAATAAAAGAAAACACAACATACGATGGTAGTTAAGAACCAAGAAAAAGAGAAAGGGAGAGAGAGATATAAAGTGGGAGATAAAAAAGAAAGAATTTAATTAAAATATGAAATGCACATTTTTAAGAGTGATTATGTAAAAAATAAATGGAACCTGTTATAAGGTCTTGGTAGAAACGACAATATGGAAAAAGAGAATACTGGCAGATGATAAGATAGCAATGAAAATATGAAAGAAATATTCCAAAGCGTTGTTATGCGAAAAATAATTTGGTTATGAAATAAAAGGATATGACACAAATGCTATTGTGGAAAAAGAAGTAATAAAGAATGGAATAAAAACAGGAGAAAAGATTAAAAATAATTTTTTAACAAGTTGGTGTGCGCAGAAGAAAATAAACCTGAAGAAGCAACCTTTAAAAGAGTTATTAAGCAAGGAAATATGAATCCTAAATAGGAGGATATCGCAGAAACAAGCATTTGGAAGACGAAGTACCGGAAAGAATAAGGACACATAATGACCACGAAAATAACGTAATTACGCTGGAGATCAGAGTTACGAAGAACAACCAGATATCTTGAGACCCTGAGAGCCGAAATCAGGGCAGCTATCAAAAAAACTCAAAGTTGGTAAAGTCTTAGGGTTTGATACACAGTCAGCGAAGGTAATAAAATCGTTGGATAAAAGAGGTCACAACATTCACCAATTGTGTCAGGGAATATGGAAGACCTGCTTATGACCCGAAGACTGGTACACGAAAGTAATAATGCCCTTACACAAAAAGAGCTCAATAACGTGCTGCAACAACTGCCGCCCAATTTTCCTGATTACATACAGCAGCAAAATAATGCTATTATTCTTCATTCAAGAGAAGACTGGATTTGTGATGTGTGGCGTAACTTAAGAACAGATCTTAAATATCAGACAACTCATAGAGAATTTAAAATGGGTGCAACTGTAGAAAGTGCTTTGGAGGATGAGAGTGCCAAAAATATGATCACTTTTATCAGAAACCTGTGCGAAGATAATTGATGCAGGTTGAAAATATCACATATGGCAGGTGTAATATTTACAAGAGCGTCAGCCAAGGATTTATAGTAAATACATAATGCGATTATGTATTATCAATGTTTAATGGTTATGTGGAAGAGCAGGGTATGTTCTCTTTTGAACATACATCTGAACATCGCCATATTTAAGATCACTTAAGATTTACTTATGTGAACTTTAAATAAAAGTCCTTTATTATTATTATTATTATTATTATTATTATTATTATTATTATTATTATTATTATTAGTTCAGAACAACCAGCGAAGTGAAATCAATATCGGCGAAAAATATTCTCCAATCTTCGTTTTGTTAACTGCTCCTAAATGCAGACAAATGGTTGTAGATGAAAAGAACATCTTCAAACTGAAGGTAGCAGTGCGGAATTTGGACTTAAGATCAACCGCAGAAAACAAAAATTATTATAAGCGATCGAGAAAAGAGAGAAAGAAATCAACCAATTGCAATGTGGTAGTGCTGAAGGTTATCCTTAGCATCCTACACAGGAAGGAGACCTGGGTATCATCACCTAGCTGTACTAAAACTAAATGGTGCACGTCAGAACTGTAACTGTAACAGAGCGGCAACAAAAGTAAAAGACGGTATCTAATCTATATCACTTTTATTAACAACATTCATTTTGCTAACGATACTATAGTTATAAGCAGTATCTTGTAAAACCTTCAAAACATCATGGATCTTATTGTCAAAAACAGCGCGCAATACGGTCTGTAATTGAACCAAAGTGATTGCTTTTTGCCAACCACCAAAACGTACCGTATTGTATTAACAATGTGATCGTAGAACAAGGATCGTTCCTAAAATACCTAGAAATTCTTGTTAACCAGAAAAACCACCCCAAAAAGGATAGACTTTTACGGATCGAACAAGTTAGATCACCTCTAGAAAAACGCTCTTTAACAATCGAAATCTCAGCTTACACGTTCAAATCCGTATGATGCAATATTGTATCTTTGTCATTTTCCAGTATGGTGCCGAAAGCTGGACGCTTAATAGACGCTGTAATAGACGGTCAAATTGTTGCATTTGAATTTAGCTGTACCAAAGCATCCTACATGAATCATGTTTGAAAAGAAAGACCAATGAAGAGGTATTTAATCAAATGGGAAAAAATAAAGAGTCGCTATCAATAATCAAAGAACGGAAGCTCCAGTACATAGTGCACGTTATGAAAGCTCCGACCCATCATATAGGGCAAGATCAAAAGGAGTAGATCTATAGGAAGATGAGAATATCTCCCGAAATATTCCGAGCCGGAGTCTCAAGAGTGATGATTACTAAATCGCCAATTCCCAAAGGGTGGGAAAATAGATGTTTAGATACCTGAGCTTCAAACTACATAATTTAAAGATTCATAGATGCATTTAGTACATAATGGAAAATTCGAAACATAACGAAAACTACATAAATCAAACTTGTGAAAACCATAATAAACCCTGTTTACTGCTACTGCTCTGAAACAGGATACGAACGCATCTTAAACGCTCTAGCGTTCCGCTTATTGTTGTTGGATTCTTCGTGGACAGCCGGAAGGACAAATATCTCCATCCAAAATTAAATCATGCCAGAAGAGCGGAACTCTTCGCTGACATACATTCGAATCCTGAACTTCTTTGGTCACTATAATTATCATAGTTTATGATTAGATTTTAACAAATTGTCAAAAACCAGTCGATTTTGGGTTTAAAGGGGACAAACTTAATCACACTAGCGCCCGTAGCCATGCTCTCAAAAATCGTAAATTGCAAGGAGGAGTGGCTCATAATATTAAAGTTCTTTGTATTCTCTACACATTTTATCGATTCGTTTACAAGACACTTGAAGTTTCCACCTCTAAATTCTTTATATTAATACAAACGATTTTCAAATTCTCGTTTTACATTTTAAAGCAATTCTTGAGTGATCCAACGGTACTTCATTTACGTTGAACGGATGGGGGTAGTGTAGCAAAAACTTTTAATTTTAAGTTACCCCATGGCCAGCTACCTGACTGAACAGCTTTAGATTTTTGTGTGGATTTACTTAAAACTCAAGTTTTTTGCTACACTACTCACATCCCTTCAACAGCTTCTTGAACGAATTTTCGCGGACTGCCGTTCGATCACTAGAAAAAGGCTTCGGATCGTAAGAGGAAATTTTAAAAATCGTTATTGCATGATCGTTGCGGTGAGATTTTTAAGCAAAATATTCGTTAAATTAAATTGGTTATTTTCTTGTCGTCCCAGTTTTCGAAGGAAGTCTATCTCTTATGCAGTGCTTCTCAAATTAATGAATAATAAAAAAATCAGGTCTGTATGAATGATACAAAGAACTTTAATTTGATGTATCACTAGTCCCACTTGCCATTTAAAATTTTTAAGAAGAATCAAGATATAAAGTTTCTACAGTGATCAAGTATTGTTCTCCTTAAAACTAAGATCGACGTGCTTTAGCCATTTTTCAAATTATGAACATTAACTGAGTTAGAGGGGTTCAAATTTTGTTTGGGACACTCTGTATAGAGGAGTTAGTCATACACTTACTGGAAAACAAAGATGTGGACGTTTACCACCAAATAAACTCTTATGATCCTCAAGCCAATAGCCCTTAGTCTGAAAACTGCAACTCGTGAGACAAGCGACCGACAAGGATGTCGATGCATTGCACAAAGAGTTATGCGTAAAATGAAGGAAGAATGGCGTTCGTAAAAACAACATATCGGACACGAGTAGACTAAAAAAAGGTGGGTCATGATCTATACTTAAGAAATGTTCCGAAAATCATATTTTTATGGTAGAAATTTGGTTTCTTATTCTAGGTGACCCTTAGGGACTCAAATCTTGTGAGAACGGGAAGTGGTGTTATCGAGGTCCTTGGGAAAATTTTTATGCTGTTTGAACTAGCTTTGCGATAAATCAAACTTGGTTTTAAAGAGGTACAATTTTTTTAAGTCTATAAATCTGTTTACTATTCATTCCATTCCTTTTATCGGTAAATTAAAAAAGTTTGAAAAAAATATTCAGAATGATATTAATTAAATAACTAAAAAAAATAGTTGTAGAGGTGTTAGTGCAGTCCTTTATTGGGAACATACTGTATTTTATTTAAATTGTATAAATTCCCATTTCAATATTTGGTTTAAGTTAGAAATGCAATTCTAATTTAGACAATATTAATTTTGTTTAACGTTCAAGACGAGACTGGAATTATATCCCAAGCAGAGGAGTTTATTAACTGAAATCCTTAATTAAACGAACATGGCTTATCCTAACATATAAAACTTTGAAGATTAGATTAATCTATAAAATCTTTACAAGTTATTGGGAGAGATTTCTCCTCCAACTTACTTTGGACGAATCGATTATTAGAGTTTTATTTTGATAATCCGAGAATGAGTTTTAAGATTTATTAAATCTTTACTTAGATAATTAACCAATGGCAATCAATAATATTGCATGAGTTGCACGAAATTTGGAATTTTTAATTATATTAAAACATAATTTAAAATTAATGCATTGAAATAAAATTTAATAAAAAAAGTTCTTAAATTATATATTATAATGGTGCACAAAATCAATTTTCATTTCCATATAAAATATGAATGTGTAGTTCAACGAACGCGATTTTAACTAACTTTTGTTATTAAATTTATAAATAACTAATGAGGTACATGTCGTACGATCACAAATTCATGCAGCGACAGTTTAATAATTAATAAAGGGCATAAAAGTAATCGGTTAAAGTTTTATAATAAAATAGTCTTTTTAGTGGTTGAAGTAATACTCTTATCGTTTATTTCTTTGGTCGTTGTGCCCGATTTAAAATGTACTTCTCCTAATACTTTTAATACTTTCAATTTTCCTTTTTATGTTGTAAGTGCAAGTTGTTGGGGGATTGTAACAAAGTGAGGAGTCTTTCCTTTGTCCTGGAAAGTAGGAAACATGTTTTCATGGCGTTTTTTTTTCATCTACAGGAGGTACGGTTTTAGTTGTTATCAGTTCTATACGGTGGTAATAATCAAACTCATGCAAGAATTCTAATTCCCGAAAGTCACGCGACCGCTCGCCTATTTGGCGCCCTTTCGCACCTTCTTCACTCCAACACATTTAATAACAATCGTGCTGTTAGTCGCCATCCTTCTCAGGTGCATTGTTTGTCTACGACGCAGTCACGCACATATCTTAAAAAAATACGGCTAGTTTAACAATTTCATATTCTGGGCACGGCTGCAAAGGGTGGCTTTTGTTTAATTGTTCCTCGCCACATTGTGCTGGGAAATTTTATGTAGACTGTATATATTTTTTTGCCCTGCATTCTTATTGTTACATCACGGAATCGTGCTTTGCTTTAAAATGACATACAAAGAATTAGATTAAGATCTACATTTTTATTTTTTGAAATACCACACAATTATTATAATTCTCGCACAATTACTTTATTTAAATCGTGTCAAACTTCTTTTATCTATTTCCTTTTAACAAATTACGTATTGTTTAGCGATATTAAAAACCAACTCTAATACTTTCACGACTACAGAATTATTTCTGTTTTATTTTGTTGCATGATTTTTGTTTTTAGTGTTAAGGATATTAAAATGATTTAAAACATTGTTACCACTTCTAAACGTCATTAGCTAAACCTTACAAAGAGGTCCCTTGTCCATGTAATTTTTTACTTTTTTACTTGTGTTCCTCTTCTTTGTCTTATTCTTCTGTATCTTTTACTACTCGTCTCCTTTTTAAACTTCTTGTTTACCACGTCTACTTTTACTACTATTTTAGTCCACTTTGTTTCCTTCTTCCTTTACTACTCTTTTTTTCTATTCTTCTTCTATATTTTCGTTAACAAAAATTAATCCCTGTTTATCGTAAATGATAAAATCCTTAATATATATGTATCGTAGGCAAATGATTATTTTAGGCAAATAGCTTTTGACTAGACAAATAAAAAGAATTATTTTCTGTAGGCAAGAGGGTCTCTTCCTGCTTAGTTGGCCAGGTAGCATTTATTAGAAACAATCGCACGGGCATAGTTTTCTTAAGCACCCCTACCCTCATGGCGGTTTGGCAATGGAAAAATTTAAGGAGTAATACGCCAACATTAAATCCAGTTTCCTGTTAAAGAAAACAACGGCAGAAACAGTCCCTATGCTGTGAGAAGCGTATGGGAAGGAAGCTCTAAGCTATGAATAAATTTGCGAGTGGTTAGTTTGGTGGCCAAATGTGACTTACTTTAAAATCAAAACTTCCAGTTCTAGAGATCGAAAGTACAAAATACATGATGAGAGTATATCTTCAAAATAAACCACCACAAATTAAAACTAACAGACTAACACTAAATCAAGTAAAAAAATGTCCAGGCGAAGATTAAATAACCAGTGAAATGCAGAAAATGAAAGAAGACCTACAAGAAAGTGCCCGGGTGATGCTAAAAAATGCATAATAAAAGGAGATTCCAATTAATTGCAAAATGCAGAGGTAATTATTTTGCATAAAAAAAATATAGAAATAAGATTGAAAACTATCACTCAAAAGTCTACTACCACATTTATATAAACCAAAATAATAACAAATATAGTAGCACATAAATTGGACTTCCACCAACTAGTTTAGCAGACTAGGTTCCGAAAAAGATTTTGTACCATCAACCACATACAGACATTGAGAACTTCTTAAAGTAAAAAACAACAATACCAGTACAAGTCTTCGTAGATTACCAAAAAGAATTCAACTCCAACGAAAATTGAAAAATTCTAAAAACCCTCTTTAATGCGACTCCAAATAATCAAACCTTATATACGAATATGCATTAATTTAAGACAAAATTAGTAAAGATGACAAAATGTAGAAAATAGCAATAAACACAGAAGAGCGTCAAGCTGACCCAAAAGTTTTCTCAGCTCCGTTGAAGGTGGGTTTTAAGAATAAACTAGGATCAAAACGGAATCAATCATGTAGGAAGCCTGTCGAAGAAATCAAATAACAAAGACAAAGACCATACAAATGCAGAAACCAAAGAAAACTAAGGGTGATCAAAGAATAACATTGTGCATCGTAGGATATAAAATCCATGTGAAATTCCATATACGAAAATATAGATAAAATAATAAACCTCCTTATTATCAAGTGATTTTTGGCGAAGAGACGAATAACCTTAATTATATCAAAAGCCTTTGATATATAAAATACTTAAGGGAAAGAAAATCACGCACCACCTTAAAGCCGGCGCCAGACGATGCGTCCAACACCTTCCAACGTTGGAAGCATGATGGTTGGACGCATCGTGTGGCCGGTGCCGAAACGAAGTGTGTCCAATGTCATGTGTCCAACGTTGGCCTCAAGCCATGTTCGGGCTGTTGTCGGTCTTTTGCACTACAATACTTGGTCTACATTTCATGCGCTTGATTGCACGGCTACACGAATCGTCCAACGTTGGAAGGTTTTTAACTTTTATTTAGCTATAATATAAGCTATATATTAATTATAATATAAATAAGTAATAATAAATAAGTAAAAAGATTTCCTAAATATATTAACTAGTTATTACACACTTGCAGCATATTTTTAAATTTAAATTTAAATTTATTTATATTGTTTTTTAAATT